>QYAH01000102.1:0-101347 GCA_003988945.1 Chaetoscypha palmicola | reverse complement strand
TTTTAAGACTATAAATACTATCTAGTATAGATATCTTATCTTAGTYTAAGCTTATAATACTATTATTATTATAATTTAGATTATTATAACTTATACTATYATATATAGATTATTAATACTATAATACTATTATTATTATAGATACTACCTACTATAAGTACCTTATAATAGTCTAAGACTATAGTATACTATAGCCTCAGGCTTTAGGTAGGTGCCTTATTATAGCCTAAGGCTTGTGGTAGGTGCCTTGTTATAGCCTAAGGCTTGGGGCAGGTGCCTTGTTATAGCCTAAGGATAGTGGTAGGTGCCTTGTTATCGCCTAAGGCTAACGATGCCTTCTAGCCTAAGGCTAAAAAGGAACGTGCGTACAGGCCTAAGCGAGGCCGGAGCCGCATTAACGCTTAAGCGCCAAGCCATTAGCGTCATTTTCAGTCCTCCAGTAACCTCATCCCCTGTCTCCTCCCCACCTTTCTGAAGTTAATATTGACTACGTCAAATCAGTGGTCGTCAAAATAAGGTTGGGAGACCCACTAGGTAAATGGCTATGACATGCTGGACTATTCACCGCCTTCTGGGTGGCAGAAAAAGATTCACCTCGTACACATATTCGACAACTACATATGTAATTGCGCAACTCTACCGCATCTCACGACACCAAGAACTGAATGTCCGCCCCAACTGTCTCGAGAACAGTTTGGCGCAGTATGGCCTCTGGAAGGATAATTGAAGGTGTTTTCGGTCGGTGATCCCGAGGATGAGCTCCATACTTCCTTAATCTGACTCTTGCACAGGAATTAACAAGCCGACGGGCATTTCGTCTGCTCAAGTATTGCGCGACTGCCAGGCCGAATTTCATAATTCAGACCTCTTCCGTCCCTATTTGAAAGACCTGAAATACAAACTTGGCCGCGAGAAGAACAACCAGCGCATGCGTCGAAAGACCAAGGATCCTAAAGTCAAAATTGGACATGGCGGCACGCTCGATCCTCTTGCGACTGGAGTCTTGATTGCTGGGATTGGTAGTGGTACGAAGAGTCTGCCGGACTTCCTTTTTTGTACGAAGACATACGATGCGATCATACTGTTTGGATCCGGCACGGATACTTACGACAGACTGGGCAAGATCATAACCAGAGCGCCAACCGACCACATCACGAAAGAAATGGTAGAAAAAGCTCTAGATCAATTTCGGGGAGAGTCCATGCAGTTGCCACCACTATTCAGCGCGTTAAAGATGAATGGGAAACCGCTTTACGAGTATGCGCGAGAGGGCAAACCCATACCACGAAAGCTTGAGCGACGGCCAGTAGACGTACAGCACCTAGAAATGTTGGAGTGGATGGAACCTGGGACACATAACCATAAGGCGCCCAGTACATCAGCGACCCAAGTCGAGATCGATTTTGCGAACAAGATCTGGGAACAAGAAAACGTCCTTCCGGCATCAGAGACTGGGTCGCCCGGCAAGACAGAGGAAGAGAAATTCGAGGAAAAGAAGAGAAAGCTCAGTGAGGACCAAGATGATCTTGTCCAGGAAAGACCCAAAAGCAAGCGCAAGATGTCTGTTGATACTTCCGAAGACGCTATGATGACGGGAGGGCTTGGCACACCTGTACCTGCCGCTGAGGCTACAGACAATCCTTCTGCCATCGCAGAGTCAGTCGAAGCTGTTACTGCCGCTGAAGATATGACAGACGATTCGTCTTCTACAGAAAGAGACGAAAATGGCCACAAAATCAAGAGGTGGAAAAAGTGTCCAGCAGCGCGTATTCGTATGACTGTGACATCTGGATTCTATGTTCGCTCCTTGTGCCACGATCTGGGTGTTGCTGTCGGTTCGGCGGCTCTTATGGCTGAGCTAGAGCGTACTCGACAAGGGCAATTCACGCTAGGCGGCGACAGAGTCCTAGAGTACGACGACTTGAAAAAGGGGGAAGAAGTCTGGGGGCCTAAGGTTGAAGCTATGGTTGACGCATGGGAACGAGAAGAGGAAGCCAAAATAGTAAAGGCGGAGGAAGACGAGGAAGAAGCCGGGAGACAACAACGGCAAGCCTCACCCAGTACCGTGTTTGTACCTCGAACGGTCAAAAGCGAGAGTCCTGAGCTAACTAAACCGATGAAGGCGGGATTAGGCAGTTTCGTTCCTTTGGAGTCGGATGTCGATGCCAAGAACGCAGAAATGTCAGAGCTCCAAAAGGAGAGACTCGAAGCTGCGAGCAAGTCTCCCAGCACCGACTTTGTTCCTAGACAATTGAGAGTTAGTAAGAGCCCTGAACCTCTGGTCAAAGATGAGATCAAGGAAGATATCACGGAGGAAGTGACCAAAGACGCTTCTGCGGTCTAACTGAAAAGATCGCAAAACGACAGCAGAGATCGTTCGATATATCTCCAAATGAATCTATGTCACCTGTTCATATTCCAAAGCTAGTCTCACATTCAGCCCTACAACACTATGTGGACGCGAGACGACACAACTGTTTCAGTCCAACGAACTTGACATGCTCGATTCATCTGAATGCTTTTATTTCAATTTCATTTGTGCATGGGTGGCTCTTAGAGGATACTTGTATAATACTGGGAAAAGCGATGCTTTGGCGTTCGTGTTGAAGAGCTTCCTTCTGCTAGCGAGGTATTGATGGGGACTCTTGTACAATATTACCACCACCTCCAATGGACATACAATTACTTCGATACGTTAGCACTTAATTACTGCAAGGCATTCGGTGGTATGAAGAACAACCAAGCCTTTTGTCTTGCAAACGAATATCGGTGTGCGGAGGTTTGTTCTAAGGTCTTGGATCCAATATGCTGTCGTCGAGTGTTTTTGTTTCTCGTTTCATAACTGCGGGAAATCCGAGTTCAAGGTTGTCGAGTTCGTGTGTACTTGATTTTCATATACTAGAAAATGTGTGCCTCTGCGGTTTCAGAGATGTCGACTTGCTTCGCCCGCGGGTTATCGAATAAATCAGACCCTTATTCCATTGATGTAAAGCGCCCCACACCCCCGAGTTCTTTCTAATCGTGGATTGGGGTGGGTGTGGGTTGTGATTGGTGGGTGTGGATGGGGGTGGGGCGTTTTAGGGGGTGTGGGTCGGAATACGCTATTAGCGTCTGATTTATGAGATAATAAATGTTCAGCTTAACGCCTAACATAGTTGTCTGCACCTCCAATCTACCTCAACAAAATACACAAACCAAACTAGAAAGTCTTCAAGAGGACTCAAATACTCTGTCATGCGACCTTTCTTATTCTTGTAATGGTCGTCCTTGGGTGCGTGCCTATTATTACTTCCCTGAACTTCGAATTCATCGGTTGGTGCTTCGATACTCTCCTCTTGCTTCACCAGCCTCGTCAATCTGCATACAGCCACCGATGCATTGTATGCACCGCCTGAAGCCTCTTAGCTGCGCCTAGCTGGTGTGCATGAGGCTGTATTCATCCAACCTTTTATAATCTTCATCACGAACGCGCCATCCAGAAAGCAATACTATTATCTTGATTTCCGCTTCTCTGTTGGATGTGTTGTGCACTATCGCATGCTTATGGCTATTATCCTTTCGATCTCGACTGCTTTTTCCGCATGATCGATTTCGACGGGAAAGGTTGCCTCGAATGGATCCTCTGTCCGCGTTCTCGCTCGCTGGCACCGTTGTTCAGTTCATTGACTTTGGTGCGAAAGTGATATCTCGATCACAGCAGTTGTACGATAACGGACAATTGTCCGGTCACCAACAACTTGAGTCTGCCACTAATGATCTCCTGGATTTTAGTACAAAGTTTCAGCAATACCATCATCTACAATGGCGTGACGCTAATTTGAGTGAAGACGATAAGGCCTTGACTACCCTCTGTCATGACTGCGATGAGGTTGCAAAGACTCTGCTTGCACACCTAGGGAAACTTCAACTATCCGATGGTGGCAGGAAAGAACAATGGAAGTCAATCGGGCGAGCGCTTAAAGGTATCTGGGCTGAGGGACAGTTGGCGGATCTAAAGGAGCGTTTAGCATGCTATCGTCGCGCTATAGATTTGCGCATTTTGGGATCTTTGAGGCAAGTCATGGTTCCTTACTTACATTAGAGCACCCACTAACTGAGAACGCCGCCAGCAAGAAGATGGACCTGATGCAGGTGCAACAATCTCATCGCTTCCAGAATCTCGACGAAATGACCCAGCAGATCGTCCAAGGCCTTGTTGACGTCCGCAAAACTCTGAATGATGACCTGGGATCTCGTGTAGAGGCTCTCGCCCAATTACTTGATAGGGCAGAGGTCGTGATTACCGCAAACGATGTAAGGAGAAGTAGAAAGGCATTCGGCATTCATCGAGCATCCTTCCATGCTGTTTCATTGAAAGATCAGGAATTGTGAAATTCCGTGATGAACACAGAGATGAATTTACGACAAGAGGTTTCCCAGAATGTTCTCAAAAACTTGTACTATCCCACAATCAAAGAGCGATACATGGAAGTTGTCGAAGCCCATCAGAAAACCTTCAATTGGGTATTTGAACCGCCCAGCGAACCCACCTCTGACGGTCCATGGAGCAACCTGGTAGAATGGCTCCAAAGTGAGAGCGGGCTGTATTGGATCGGGGGGAAAGCGGGATCTGGGAAATCTACTCTGATGAAATACATATTTAGGGATGCTCGAACACGGTCACTTGTCTCGTCATGGGCAGGTACTTCGACTCTTTGCATTGCCGGCTTCTTCTTCTGGAATAGTGGGACGAAGGAGTAGAAATCTCAGCCAGGTCTTCTCCGATCTCTTCTTTATGATACGCTCAGTCAATTTCCTTCCCTGGTACCGATTGTTTTTCCGTCGCAGTGGGCTTCATTTTACTCCGAATCCTCCGTGTCAGAGCTTCCACAAGTAGGTTCTATTCTGATCAGCGTTTCTCCTTGCGCTACCAGCCACTTCAGCTGACTCCTGTCGTACAGCTAGAATATTGGTCTCTCTCTGTTTTAGAGAATGCTTTCCAGCGATTGACCATGCAAACGATCTTGCCAATGAAATTTTGTTTCTTCGTTGATGGACTTGATGAGTACGAAGGGAATGACTTTGACATAGCTGATTTGTTCGAAAAGGTTGCTCAACTTCCACATGTCAAAGTGTGTGTGAGCAGCCGGCTGCACGCGACATTCCAAAGTACTTTCGAGGCTCGACCAAAGTTGAGGCTTCACGATTTGACGTTCAATGACATTCAGCAATATGTCAAAGACAGGCTGGTCGACAGTCCAAGATGGCAGCTCCTAGAGAGAAGTGAACCGGTGGAATCACTCAATCTAGTCTTAGACATTGTCAGAAGTGCAGATGGAGTTTTCCTGTGGGTGAAGCTGGTCGTCACATCTCTTCTGAACGGACTAGGCAATCGAGACAGGCTCAAGCACCTACAGAAACGGGTACGAGATCTGCCCCAAAGACTAGACAAATTATACGAGCATATAGTTATGGGGGTTGAGGGGATATATGGAGAGGATGCATCTCGATTATTTCAAATCGTTGCCGGGACACAGCCAAAGCCAGAGGACTATGAAGCTCCGCTTCAGCTATCTATACTGGGGTTAGTTCTAGCCGCGGAGGAAGACCCAAATCTGGCCCAGGAGGCCAAGATCGATTTCCTCACAGAATACGAAGTCGTTGAGCGTTGTAAAGAGATGGATCTACGGTTGGCAAGCCAGTGTGGCGGTCTGATAGAGACTCAGTTCGGAGACTCGAAAAAGATATCCCCCGAGCTAAAGGTCACATACCTCCACCGGACCGTCAAAGACTTTCTCGCTCGTCCAGATATCCAGGAAATGTTTCTTGAATGGACTGGAACAACATCCAATTTCGACCCCAATCTTGCCATCCTCAAATCACATGTCCTATATCCAAAAGTTCGAAATCCATTTCCCACTGCTACTAACCCAGTACAAAAGGAAGATAGCCCGTATATAGATGACTTCTACCTAAACGCCATCCGTAAATCGAGACCTTTGGTGACAAGCCTTTTTACGTATGCCCGTCGACTGCTCTCGGATGACTCCGGATCTCAGCTCGCACTTCTGGACCAATTTAAAAGAGCTACACACTTTCGCTGGATTGAGTCTGGATTGAACGTACGCGGAGCCCCATATTCTATGATCATAGAGGCTACTGCGTCTGGTTTCTATCCCTATCTCAGCACACAGCTTGCCCTAGACAGCACTATTGCCCAACAAATATTCTTCGGGTACGATCTCCTTCAATACGGTCTCTCGCTATCCACGGAAAGGAGTAATCCTCCGTCTATCACGACCGTAAGAATGCTTCTCAGTCACGGCGCTGATCCAAACAGGAAAATTTGTAGAGAAGATGTAGATCCAAACACACCAACCACATGGGTAGAGACCCTTAATACCCTCCGGGGTCTGACAATTCCCCCATCTATTCGAAGTAGCAAGTCAACAATCGACAGATTCATGACAACCTGGGCTGAGATTTTGAAGCTGCTTGGCGAACACGGCGCCGACAGGAAAGCGACTTGTTCAACGCAGACAGCTTATGAGCATTGCGACATATTTTGGATCATCTCAAACACTTTTAGGGGCTATCCGGAGCTTCAGGATGAATTGACAGTCGTCTTCATCGAGCCGCCCAAGAAAATTATCTTTCCTTCGCGTATCGAGTCTTCGCATATCGAGTCTTCGCATATCGAGTCTTCGCGTATCGAGTCTTCGCGTATCGAGTCTTCGCGTATCGAGTCTTCGCATCTTTTAGAGAACGATCTAAACCTTAAACCGGAGTTAAAACCGGAGAGTCAGCCCCTGCCTGTTCAAAAACAGATCAGCGAACCATCAAAGACACCACAGGCTCGTTCGAATTCCCAGCCTTCACATCATCTAAAGAACGATTCAGATCTGGATGTTAAGCCGGAAAGCAAGCTCTTCCCCGGGCAAAGACAAATCAGCAGCAAAACGAGAACTAAACTCAATTTCTGCTGTCTACAATGAATAGGTCAAGTTTGTGGAGAGATATAGTACGCATATGGTTTACTTCGAAGAGCAGAAGTTTAGCAGAAGAGGGCGGGAGCAAGACTGACGACAATGCATCTAAAAATAGGATGCTGATATGTTTGAAGGTTATCGTATAATTTTCCGCCGGGTTGGGAAGAGAATGTTCTTCTGCTCGATTTGATTGAGCAATGTTTTCTTTTCTAGGTACCCGATATTCTTGCCTCTCTATCTTCTGATCTAATATCTGCAGTGAATCACGAGCTGGTTTCCAGACTTACGGGGACAATTCGCAATTGTCTAAACCGCACCCGAACAAAGACAACATCCGACAGACAGTCCACCGTACTAGTCTTACGGTCCAAACCGCACCTGCACAAAGACAACATCCGACAGACAGTCCACCGTACTAATCTTACAGTTTCCGCGAAAGAAAAGAACTCTTCACAAAACTACCGCCCAGATATGCGATTTACTTCACGGCCAAGCTAAGAATTCTCATAAGTCTTATGTCACCATTTACGGATACTTTATTCCACGTCGCATTTTCATATAGCCGCTATAGGAGGACTTCACAGAGGTAATAATTACGTACTAGAAGGAGCCGTATAGAGTAAGACCTTGGGATATATCTTTTAGCTAGATATAGATCGAGTATTAATACGGAATAATTATTAAGGGAAATAATTATATATATATAGCACGCAACTTTTCCGACAACGGAAATTAATAATTAGAATCTATAGTGTTATAGGATGTACTACTATATCGTCTAGAATAAATACTAGTAATCCTATACGATCTCTAAAATCTCTAAGCTTTTCGCAAGTAACAAGTATAGGAAATTAACAAGAACCTTAGTTAGGTCTACTGTAAAATTTATATATTACTAGTAACACGTGTAAGCACTATACGTAATTAAAGAGGATATTTCTGAAGAGATTTTAGTTAGATAGGTGCTTGCCTTGTTGAAACTTACGAAGTTAGGGGGGAATTGTTTGTATTTTACGACCCTTTAGCCTGGCTCTAAGAATGCCGAATGGCTACTTTACTAATATCTGAATGGCGCAACCTAATGCCGCAACCCGATGAAGAGATGGACTAAAGTACTAGAGATAATAGAGTAATGTGATTTAGATACTAGTAGAGATATAAAAGACGCTAGCGAATCTCTATTCTAATAGATAGGTAGGCGGGAGGGTAGTAGATGTTATGTAGCATACTACGTGGGTAGTAGAAGTAGATTCGAGAGGATCTAGGATAGCTCTGTCTTTATCCCCCTTTCTTTATCCCCCCTTTCTTTATCCCCCCTTTCTTTATCCCACCTTTCTTTATCCCCCCTCGTTAGCTCACTTCCTTACATAGAACAGTAGTAAGTATCAATGCTATTTATTAGATGTACAGTACATACAACCTCATAGGTTCCTTCGTCTGCGACCGTGGCTCATAGTGACTATACAGCTATGTAGTAAACAAACCCCAGCGCCCATATCTCATGATTCATGATGCATAGGAGCTCATATCCTGGTTCATGCAACGGCCCACCCATCACCCACCACCCACTCCCCTCTAACATGCCATGATTCATGATATATCGGTGCTCATATCCTGGTTCATACAACTGCCCATAACCCACCACCCACCACCCATTCCCCTCCAACACATTCCAAACCAATTCACAAATCGCGTCTCAAAATAGGCCTTAAACCATCACCCGCCACCTTCTTCACCCCTCCGTTAACCCCCATCCCCTCAGTCTTCTCCTTCTCCAACTTCTCCATCAAAAACTCCACACTCCGTCCATTCAACGACGCCTCTCGTTTCGCAAGCACTACCAGCGGATCCTCCTTCTCATGATCCTCAAAATGGTTAATCATCCGCTCGCGCCCCTCGCGGGAGTCGGGGAGGTGCTCGACGAAGTGGCATTGGGGGCCGAGACAACGCATCATGCCGTTAGGGCCGCGGGTCATGTTTAGGGATGAGGGTTTGATTTTTTCGGGTTCGGTTTCTTCTTTAGAGGTGGAAGAGGTGGTGGGCGATGAGGGGGATGGCGGGTCGGGGTTTGCGGGGGTTGGAGAGGAGGGATCGTCGAGTGAGAGAGAGGTGGAGAGACGGGTGCGTTTGGGATCCCGATCGTCCGGTGTGTCGTCTGCTGGGCGTTTTGCGGATTTGGGTTTTAGTTTGGTTACTTTGCCGCTTGGTTTAGCTTCTACAGTGTGTGGTAAGCCTTTTTGGCTGTGTGGGGTTTGGACGACTAGTGCTCCAGTTGTAGCCCGCGGTGTTGATGTTATTGATGGTTTAGTGGATGAGATTTTTGGGATGACGGCACTAGGTTTTGAGATGAGCTGTTGTGCCTTTTTGTACTCGTACGTTCCGGGGTCTGGTGATACAGAGCGTGAACGCGATGTAATACTTTCTTCCCAAGCCGAAAACTTCGCCTTTTGTTCCGCTTTCGTAAAGAATTCCTTTGGTTGTTCAGCTTTTGTAACGAATTCCTTTGGTGGTTCGACTTTCGTAACGAATTCCTTTGGTTGTTCGGCCTTTGTAACGAATTCCTTTGGTTGTTCAGCTTTTGTAACGAATTCCTTTAGTGGTTCGACTTTCGTAACAAATTCCTTTGGTGGTCCGACGTGGGTAGGTGTCGATGTCTCCATAGGCATGAGCGTAGAATCCAAAGAGTCCTGATATCTCACAGCATCACTCCTTCGATCTCGTTTCCCAACAGACTTTGTCTTTGATCTCCGGTGTGTGATTGTTACATAATCTGCTGCTTCTGCAAGCCATTCGTGGTCGGTGATAGCATGAATTTGATTAGTAGTCATTGATCCTTTCGAGCGCGGAGCACGTTGACGAATTTTTGCTGCCGCTAATTCCTTGTCGCGGCGGGCGGCGCTGCAATATTCATTAGTCGTTTCAACTAGTGACTTTTGAAGTGCGGTGTTGTTCCACTCTTTTGGTAACCGACGAAGAACAGTCGAAGAGTAAAGTCGCACAATACCTTTAGCGACACCAGGCCACCAGAGACTCCAATCCTGGTAGATTGCATTCTGAATTGTCGCCGTTGTAATTTTGCTCGTCTTTGGATCCTGGACGTTGATTAGATCTAGGAAGACTTGTAGCGGTGGAAGTTTAGCAGGCTGGCCATGAGCATCCGGGAGATGTGACGCTGGCGCTATCAATGACTGAGGATTTGGACCTTTATATGTCTGCTGCTTTGAAGAAGAGGATGGTAGGACAGGTTCTGGCTCTGGTGTTTTGCTAGAACTGCCTAAAGTGATGAGAGCTGGAGCGGCCTTTGCCACTATAGGAAGAACAGGTTTAGTTGGAGGAAGTATAGCGGGTCGTTGTACAGGTGTTTGTTGTCGAAGTTGGAGATTTTGCTGATTGCCCTGACTTATTGCTTTTTGGTGGGCGGTCAAAGCTTTAAGTTCTGCTGCAACATAATTATACAAGTCCTACCACGGGTTAGACCATGTTTACCAAAAGGGAACTCGTTACGTACTGGAAAGGTATCTTTGAGAAATGTAAAAAGCTTTTTCCTTTTCATATTAGGTAATGGGAACATGTGACTTAGCAGCGAAGTTGCATTTTGCTTAAAGGTATCTTTGACTTGATTTCTCATACCGCCTCTACCGTCTGCAAGTGCATACTATATGAATCAGCTCTATCCTCGTCCAAGATATAATCGACATACCTCAAACAAAAACTCTTCAACCTTCAGCGGTCGCTTCGCATCTTTGATATCCTCCTCCATATCAAGGCATGTAAACAGTAAGCTAATGCTGATGGCCGTTTCCGCATAGATCTGCGCATATTGCTGGGACGGTTGAATCTCAAGCCATCCAGCAGTCGTACCAACCCAGAGCTTAGCTTGAGGAGCGATATCAATAGCGTAGCTCATAATATCAGCCTCGAATTCATAAGGTCCATTTCTAGCACCCCTGCAATCTGAACACATCTGTTAGCTCATTCCATCGCGTTTCAACTCTCGCATCTCTGGTCACGGAAGCAAGATACTCACAAGACCCAACCTGTCGTTTCTCCAACCTCAAACTCCCATAAATCTTGAAGACGCCCCTCAGATTCGAGTCAAAAACATTCATCATGGCCCTCCCATCCATCGACCAGATCTCGGCGTTGACAACGCGGAATTCGGGGACGTCGTCACTTCCATCGTGGGTTTTGAGGATCGATTGGAGAGGTTTGTGGGTTTTGAGACGTGTGGGATTCGGTGTAGCGGAGTGGGAGTGGCGTGAGGGACGGGTGGTCGGAGGCATGTTTGCTGCTTGGTGAGGTTGAAAAAGGTGTTGATGGGGTTGAAAAAAAAAAGTGTTGATGAGGTCGTGTGGTGTTGACGAGACAAAAAATTGGCGACGGTGATATCCAAAGATAATCCAGTTCCAGAACCCTCTTTCACTCTTCGATTCACCGTCTCACCCTCACACTCTCACCTTCCAAAACCCTCTTTCACCCTCCAATTCACCGTCTCACCTCTCACACTCTCACCTTCCAACTCCCTCTAGCACTCCAATGCTACAGTGCCAAAATCAGCCCCCTCAAAATCCGCGTGCTCACTTCCCCTCCACCCAGCCAGCGGCGCAATCTCTCAAAATCCCACACCTCTCCAAAACTCCCTCTCGCAACAAGAACCAAGACCTAAACCCAATCGCGCAGCTCAACCAATCTTCCTTTCCTCAGCGAAAAATCCAAGCAAGCAGTTTGCGTGTGTGTGAAATGCCAATTCCTAACAAAAGCGTGCGTGCGTGAAAGGCGCTCTCTTTACGCGTCCGGTCGCGAGCGAAATAAAGGTCGGTGGGGTTCGTTCGCGACTGGATGCCTGATTGCCTTATTGCCTGAGGCTAAGACGATGCCGCATGATGAGGTGGCGCATGAGATGTGGCGCTTGTGTGGTAGATGGGCAGGGGGTGCTTGATTGGGATTAGACTTGCCGAAATCACGTATGTCCCTCGCTCTAGGAGAATTCATTCGGAGTTTTAGACGGAATGCTCGATTGATTGCTTCAGATGGCTTGCTTGTCCCTACCTGCGCGTATTCCTACAACATCTAAGAAACATCTAAGGCCCAAGTTTTCAAATATTTGAGTGGTTGATTCATTGAGTGATTGGATTCCGATAACCATACATACATACACGACTTCCTCTGTTCTTCTGATCTTCGCCAGCTTTCACACCACGACACGTCAATAACTCCCAAAGTTTCGTCGCGCCCCAACAAGCTCCCGAGCAAGAGCAACAATCCAAGCAACTCGTATAAAAAAAAAGGTATCCGCGCACAATGCAATCATCATATATAAGTGATCCAACCTGCTTCATTCATTCCTCAACGTCTCCCCAATACTGTAAACGAGCACAATCGGCTGCCCAAGAAACTCGAGAGAATGAACCTCATCGAAAGCTAAAGAAGATGCCACGCCCATCAAGAAAAAAAAAAAGTGACGCCAGCCATGAAATTTGAAGACAGGACAGAAAGTGATCAAGGAATCAGGTTTGGATGGTGATTGTGTCGCAGAGTGACTATGTATAGTTGAAATAGAATAAAGGTTGAGCGTCTGGTCCCTGCATGCGGAAAACCAAAGCGTATCCTCCAATATCTGTTTCTCCATCGAATTGAACATCTCGGTCCAGTCGTGGTAAGTTTTAGTTTTCCAAACGGTATTGTGCTTATGCGTTTTACGCGGTTAACAAAGGAAATAATAATTCGCCGCTTCCCATCGTTGATAGGCTGGGTATGGTATCGATTGCGAAGTAGTAACATTGTTTTCATGGAACGCCCGATATGCAGTGTGATTTGATGCCCATGATTGACTCAGATGAGCCCGCTTGCGTAGCCTCGTATCAATGCCATTCTTCATTATAATATTAGGAAACTCGTGCTTCGTTTCTTGTTCGGTTGTTCTCGATCGCGACGTAGACGAGACGATCCATTAGACATTTCATTGTGGATAGGGGCCGAGGATGATCGGGGAATTACTGAGTGGCAGCGACACACCAGTGCCGGTGAAAGACCCATGCGCTCTTCTGACATTCTTTGCTGCAATATTTCGTTCTCCGGCACCTTCGGCATTTTGCAAACTGTCTGGTATATTCCTCCCACTTGCCACATTGGTAGTAAGCGCATTGTCGGATCCCACCTCTGCTATCATCCTTGCGGCAAAGATTGCGCATAACAACTCCCGCCCAGTATTGCATGTCTTGGCTGTGATGTCTCACCGTGAATTTCTCAACCAGAGGGAAAATATTGAAATCGTCTGGGAGGAGGTACTCTTCCTCTTCGGAGTCGCAGGCAGAATGGCAGGCTGTAGCTGAGGACGACGACGGTGAGAATGGACTGGCTTCATCGAGATCGAGAAGATGTAATTCAGACCCAATCTTGAGTTTCGGAACGAGATGGGATCTTTGAAAATAGGACCGCAAATTACAGTACTTTGAAACATAGGCAAGCAATTGAAGAGACATCAAAACATCCTCATCCCTTGGCATCGCGGCTAAGACTTGACCGCTCGTCGGCGTCGGTCGATCAAGGAGGTATCGAGGGATGGTAGCATTCGGCATAGTTGGCGGAGTATTTGCAACCGTAGGTTGAGCTGGAGAAAGGCCCATCGCTGGGCCAGTAGGGGTTGTGGCGTCATTAATCATGCTACCATCCATGGCAGAACGGTGTCTGATATTGAATGTGCCCGCATCTTGCGTTTCTGATACTGTTGGGGTTGTCAATCCGAGAGTCGTATCAACAGCTGTGAGCATGCTGTCCCCGTCATCCATGCTAATATCCTGGATGTTGATTGGGGACTGGATCTCAGTCGTGCTGACCCCCGACATATCTGGATCACCAGATTCGTCGGATGCCATACTGTCTGCATTTGGATCCTCTTGATCGCCGACCATCGATGCTTGGTGTCTAATGGATGGACGTCTTCGGGACCTAAGAATTGGCTGTGACATGGAAGTAGGACGAACGGTAGGTGATCTCAATTGATTGGGAGGAAGTGGAGTTGTGGGAGACTCTGGCTGGGAAGTAAGGCCCCCATGAAATCCAGGAACCATTGATGGTAGACGATCCACATCTCGAACTGGTCGAAGATTGAACCCATCAGCGGCATCCATTGACGGTACTGCTGTCGCGAGAGGTTGTATATTGTGACGAGACGGAGGAAGAAAGTGCTGCCGAGCATCTTGATTCCTGTGGTGGTGGTGATGATGGTGGTGTCGATGAGCAGAGAAAGTTGTTCTCTCTGGGGGTGAAGTCAGCGCAATAGCTGGGCCGGTAGGAGTTATTTCCATGGCATCAGTGCTAGCCGTCAGAGGAGGCTGGCTGAAACTCGCAGGTATTTCTATCGATGGAGGAGGGGCCTGTCGTCGTGATGCTCGAAAATCTGATTCGAATCGAGACGCACGGTTTCCAAAAGAAGCCCCTTTATGAGAGCTTCTGTGCTCGCCCGATCGAGAGGCATGATGGCGCGACTCTGCCATCGCTTTGGATTTTGCCTCCTCTGCCTTTTCGCGGCATCTATCGACCACCTTGATGTAATTGTCCAGAATCGTCGCAATGACTGGAACCATATCTGCCTCTACTACCCGTGTGCGAACGTTCTCCGATCCTCGGACCCCAATATTAACGACGCATTGAAACGCTAGATTCCACTTCCACATATCCATCATGTCCTTACTCCTGCCAGCCTTCAAAAGGCACACCAATCTTTCGACGCCTCCATCGACCGTCAGAATATCTCTTATTCGGGCTGAGGATGTTGTGAGGTAGGCAAGGTGGTTTAAAGAATTGATCAAAGGAAGCGTCGATGTGCAATCAAGAGCTCTGCGATCGTACAAGGCCGTCGTGATACCGACTGATGCCTTGTTGACATTTGGGATGCTGAAGTTGACTTCCCTCATGATGGGGCCGTGCCGCAGGATCGCGGTGGTGGAGGAAGAAGGGGGTTGAGCTGCGGAGTTTCAGTCGTTCGACAAGACTAATTTTGTAATCGCACGATAGCAAACGTCAATAGCTCGTTACAATGCGTTCGAACAACGTATGCGAGATTGCCAACTGCGACAGTTTGTGCTTGTGGTGATGGACGAGGGCTCGGATCTGAGCGTGATTCAGATGTCGCTCGCCAGGAGATCAGAGTATCGGCATGCGTAGAGGAATGATGACACAAGAGACCCAAATGTATCAGGCACGATGCATATGCTTTGTAGACTCGAGAATCGATGCAGGGTGGGTCGTGAAGGAGGTTGGGAGGGTTGAGCGTGAATGGGACGAGGGCGAGGGAAATTAAGCGTCTCGAGGAAGATGACTTCTGGTGCTGATCCTCGCGACTGCGATGGAGGTGCTAGAAAGGGATTCTCTCGCGATGGTGTGAGGGAGGCGAGAGAAGGGTCGAATCTGCGGCGAGTCGAGTCGAGTCGAATCGAATCTCGTTGTCGAGAATGAGGTTGAAGAAAGGAAGACTTCGTTTGGGTGTTGGTTGTGAGAAGATGGAGTGGAGCGGAGCCGACCCGACCTCGAGGAACCTAACGAAAACGGCCGTGCTTTGATTACGGCGAATTGCGAGGTTGGCTGGCGCGCTCCTTAGGAAAATGAATACAATGCAGACGAGGTTTCGTGAATTAATCTGCTCCACGCAAGAAATTGGAGATGATGAGAGCGATGGGGTGAGAGGGAGAAGAATTAAAGCAAGAGAAACGTGAGAGATGGGTTGTTTCGAAGAGGAGGAGAAGGAGGAGGAGGAGGAGGATGGATGTCGAGGAGGTGGTGCTAGCTGCAGCAGAGGACAAGACAAGGTCAGACAGGCCCAGCGTTTGGCTGTCTTTGGGCTGTCTTTGGCTGTCAGTGGTTTGCCGACCTTTAAAGGCAAAGAGCGGCATCCACACTGCTGAGACTCTGAGAGGAGAGATGGATGAATATTGATACTCCATATAGCCCCCATTGCTGCTGCTTTTATCTCTGTCACTCACCTCGTCTTGGCTTCGCCTCCCATCGGTCTTTGCCAGCTCCGTCACTCACCAATCCAAACTTCGATACAGTATTTCAAGGTCCAAGGTACCATTTACAGATGCACCTGCTATCCTGTTTACTCAGCCAAACTGACTCAGCACCAATTGCACCGATTTTTGCCTCTTGCCAGCTACTGTACGGACTATCAGCTATCCCCGACGGCTCTGCTGGCTGACGTTAGTAAGTTCAGAGGTCAGGAAGTGAGGGTAAGGTTCAATCGAAGCCTGCGACCAGATCCAAGAGCCGGCGAACACAAACCAAAGACAAGCCTGAATTCCAGAATCCATCCGGTAGGGCAGAGCTGTCAAAGTAGAGCTCAGCTGGAGGCTATTACAACGATTATTATCAATAATTACAACAAAGGACAGCTCAGGACAGCTCAGGACAGCGCAGGACGGCGCAGAGCTACGGCTTTCCAATCTTCCAGAACGAAATACTGCGTAGACTATCGGAACATTACCGTGCGAAGGCCGGCTTCCGAAACCCTTCGAGAAGACAGGAATAGGAAGAGGAATCCTGGGTTACGATAGGTGTGTCGACTATCTTCAGAGGCACGTTAACAAAAGTATAGCCGCCGTTCGGTGCGACCAGAAAAACAAACGTTTTAACTCGTAACGCATGCTGAACAGGGTGTGATTCTTCAGCCTGAGCCCTCCCACAGCATCTCCAAGCCGGGGGCCACACCACACCACCTCCGCTTATCCTTTCGCTTCCTTCCGAGCATAGCAAACGCAAACAATTATTCGAATCGCAGACGTGACACAGATGTCATCTCAGTCCCAGGAAAACAATTACCTTTAATTGATCTATTCCCTCATACGTGTCAAGTCTCGATGTAGGCGAGATTGAAAAGGGTGACGACTCGGAGCGATGAAGTATGCTTCACCTGCCTCATCTGCTTCATCAGATTCACATCTCCACTTCAGTCATGCCAAACCATGCCATGCCTCGCCTACTCCTCAAGCTTGTTGCAGTCTGCCAGCTTGCATTATTCATGGTAATAATTAATAATAGCTTACATGTCCACCACCTTCTCTCCCAAGATCTTCTGATATTCATCTCTTCTGCCTACTGAGTTAGTAGTCAGAGCGCAGCGGACTCAAGCTGCTTCTCGTCCCCTATTTCCCTAGTGGTTTAGCGGACTAGGGACCTCGCGACCAAGAACATCGTCGCTCACCGCCTCGCGTTTACAAAACACGACTCTGGAATCAGACTCCCTCCCTCGAGATCAAACAAAACCATCCGTGTAACATGTTAACTACTAGTCCCCAGCAGCGCGTCTCCATCTCTTATCTTTACATTTCAAGCGAACCATATCACGACTCCAACATCCATCTGACATGACATTTACTTGCGGGCCGAATCGTCCATCTCCCAAGCCGCCAATCATTCGGGGTTCCCTACCCGCCACCTCGGCCTGGCGTTAATCCGGAGCGCTTAAGTCCCTCTCGTTCGCTGAACACCACACAAACTCTTCCACTCAGCTTCTCCAGACGCGCATCCAGGGGTCTCTGACGTTCAAAGCGCTAACGCTAGTGCGCAAATCCCCTAAAACTATCGATTAGACTCACGAGCCACGGAGGATTAACGCGGATGGCGCGAGATGGCTCCGCAGAGTCCGACTTGCTGCCACAGTACGGGACTTCGAAGTGGTTTGTCGATGGGGTTTGCAGGTTTGTCCTGCCACCTCATCTTCTCCGCATATAGACGGCACCGGATTTTCTGCCGGCGTATACCTCGAGGTGGATTTGAAAATTGAGAGTAGATAGAAGTAAACTACTGCTCGCAACATCTTTCTTATTAATTGTCTCCGAAGCATAGTATTCGCTATTTTCTTCGGCACAATTCATATGAAAGCCTGGAAAGCGCGACCTAAAGTTAACTATAGGGGCTACTACTACTATAGTAAACTAGTAAGACGAGGTTTATTATAGAGTATATTATCCTACTATAACAGGTATTACTATTAATAATTTAGTATCTGGAATACAGTAGGAGACGGGATTAGTGGCTCGTTCTTGCTAAGTGAATTAAATGCGCATATCGAGAAAAAGCTATGAGGAGATGGATATATTAGGTCTAGGAATTTAGGCGTTGTATAAATAGGAGTTTTATCGCCATTCTTGAATTTTAGAGAAGTAAGACACCCGACAAACTTGACTACATGTTCTCTTCAGCTGATAACTCCCTGCCTTCGTCTCATGACAGCGCTCAGCGAATGTCTGTGTGACATCTTTACACCTCCTAACACTAAGCATCCTTATCAAAACACATCAATTATAGAGAAGCATGTTCATGGCGATGAAACATATACATCGGAGAGAGCGGTGGGTTTCGAGCCTCTATGCAATTACCTAAGCACGATGTCATCTCAGCTCAAGAGACATTCACTGATGGGATAAGAAATAAGGGCTGTGCAACGGACTGACCTTGACTTCTGTTCATGGCGATTAAAGTCTGGTACGTGATGTATGCGCAGAATATGCTGATGAGAAGTGTATGATTGCGACGAGTGTTTCGGTGGATACTGAGGGGTGTTAGTATGCGACAGCGGCAAATGCGATGTATAGCAGTGAGAACCACGACGCTGCTATAAATGCTAAAACGCTGGAACGATATAAGGTAGAGAAAGTGAGATGAGATGTACCCATCATGAGCGTCTTAGCAGGATTTTGAATGTGTTAAGTCATTGAACAGAATTTTTGGAAATCGGAAGGTCTTATGTACTAGCTCTTCGAACGCTTCCGCATTGAATATCGCGGTGCCAGGGGTACGGCAGCTTAATATGCAAGTCTGCAACCACTACCTTAATATACAAGTCTGCAACCACTACCTTAATATACAAGTCTGCAACCACTACGAAGAGATGGCGCTGTGCCAAGCATGTTCATTGGCTCTTGAGCCTCATTCTCCCTAGCCGAGCCTCCATCTATAGTACCAGAGCCGTAAGCGTTGAGGCTCAAGTGCTAATTAGTTTACAGGGAACTATTGTTTAGTACTGCTAGAAAACAGTTGTTTTAGATCTTAGTATCTATTATTTGATTCATTCTACAAGCAGTACTCTAAATATTATGTTTTAGGGTCTAGTCTTGGCGGTACAGATACTACTTCTAAGACATGTAACCAGACCAAGCGAATAAGATCAGCCCGCGTTTCTGCCCTGAATCTCTAGGAAGTGGTCGTGACTAAGCAACATAGGTATGATGCTCTCATGTACCTGTGTCCACGAGCTAGTCAGAAGGATTCTTCGAAGCACCGCAAGTGATTGACAGCTCATCACTGTGGCTTTATCGGTAGACTAGAACGTAGCACACCATAGCAGTAGGGGCTTCTTCCTTCGGTGAGTTGTTTAACAATAAGGAGTTATAGCAGTATATTGGATATCGTGAAGTTTAACACGCTTCCAAGGCGCTTAAAACTTCAACTTTATTATGTCCATTCATACAAAAGTACACCCAGTATGCTCAACCGTCCTTGTTCGCATCTTATACTCTTCTGGAAGACAACAAAATGTTCGAGCGAAGAGAAGAGAGACGTCGTGGAGAATTACTCAATGCAGTAAGCGTAACAGCTTAGACTATATATTTCATTGGCTAGATGGGGACCCACTTAGCTCTCGCACTACGTCCATCTGATAACAACCTAGGAACGCGAAATGTCTGTTCCTAGACTTTCGGACTCTAGAAATTGCAAAGGAAAGTCTCGCCGGATTATGTCGGTTCAATGTCGTTCCGTGTCGATAGTTCGAAAGTGCTAAGTTCATCGATTATCTGCCTAAACTTTGTTAGCAAGTGACTTCGATAGCTAGTGAGCCCACTCCTCACTATCACTAAATAGTAAGGAGCAAGGATCTATTGGACAGGCAATCATTCCCACTTGAGAATAATCGCACGTTCCACCGCCATTTCCCATCCTAAGAATTCAGAGGCGATGGCGAAAAAGAAGCGTCGAAAGTATCGACTTTCGCTTAAATATCTGCCCAAACCCTTATTAGTAAGTGGCTTCAAAAGTTAAGAGAGCCCATGCCTAATTGTCACTAGACAATTAGAAGTAAGGATTACTTTGACTTCTACTTGGAAGCCAAAGCATTTGACAGTCGACTATTCCCACTTGAGAATAATCGCACCGTTCCATCGTCATTCCCACTTGGGAATAATGAAAGAGCGAAGGGGGGGGGGGGCTCACCTGTTTAAACACAATTGTAATCCATACGCCTGAGACCTTTTCGATTTTGTGGGGGTATCGTTCGATGTGGATGATGGTGGAGAAGTGAAACATTGTTGACGATAAAAGAAGATGTCGAAGAATTATTAAGATGTTGCTTGATTGAACGGAAGAGACAGAGAAAGAGCAGGCGAACGTCCAGCTCTGTGGACGAGAACATCTAGTGTCGTGATTGCAATAACGGAGTTAACGTAATTGGCTAGGTCGAATGCAACGGGACCACAAACTGAGATTCGCTTGTTCTCTTGCGCTCCCATGATGAGTTGCTCTCGCTTATAAACCGATAAATAGAAGTGGTCTAGCGGGGTTGGTATAGTTATTGGCTAAGTATGTTAGCTTTGAAAGCGGGTGCGCTAAGAAACAATCATGCGAGAAGGGTCGAGTCTTTATAAGTCTGGAACAGGCCGTTATGGTTACCGGGAAGGGCGCACGTCACGAATATGAGAGCTAGCCTTAAGAGCACGAAAGAGGCTTGACCCATCATAGACAAAATCAGGTCCAAATTAAATGTGCAAAGTAATGAAATACCTGTGGCAGTTGCGTGAAGAAGCTTGTGTATTACATGCTCCTCCTAATTTTGATGTTAATCATTCGGTTGAAAGCAAAGAAATTTAATTTGCTCTGCAGCACAAGCAGTTAGCTAGTGAGGAAGGATGCACTGTTTTCTTTGAAGTAAGCATATGAGAATGGTATAGCTCTACCGAAAGGGAAGGGACGATTCAGATTGTACTTGACCCACCTAGCGTATTTTGATTATTCGAAAACGAGAAGCTAAATTCTTGTCGCTACCAAAGAAATAGCTATGAGCGAATATGATCTGGAACTCTAAATAAAGATTGCTGATGCTCAAAGGACTAGTGCTACTAGTTTTAAGAATCTTGTCAGCGGATACATCGTGGCTGTGGAAACTACCAGTCCTTCTTTGTAGTTTTGCCAAGCATTGGATCCAACACGCAGTAAATTGGAAGAATCACGAACTCGGAGCCATAATTCGGACTGTTACTTGGTGCGCTAACACAGCAGTCGAACATATAGATGCCACCAGACAGACCCCAAATGAATGCGTCGTAGTCTCATAAACTACTTGTTCTCTGGAAACACCCTATCAAACAGTAGAACTCTTACGCAGTGGATTTAGCGAACAAGAACAATGTAGTATACGAGCTTATAGTGCAGCGTCGGTAGAAACGATGGAGAGGTCAACAGTCTGTTCGGGAGCAATTCAAAGTATCAATCCCAATGGGAAGGAGTTTTCGTGCGTCGCTAGTGATATATGACAGAAAGTAATTGAGCGTGAGATGGCAAGAGAAAGCGAGCTTGAAACAACCTGCATAGCGCTGCACAAAGACTTAGGTGCCGGGCAATGAGCAGGTTGAATCAGCAACCTTGGGGCCTGGTAGCAGGAACACCACAATTGCAAGCACGCGGACAAGATGTAAACAGTATATCGTAAGCATTGAATCCTTGGATTGAATAGAGAATAGCTTGAAGGATTGTTAAAGCAACAATCATGTGCCTGAAATGTCCAAGGATTAGATGCAGCAGTTGTAGAAGACCGTCTCAAACTTTAGGATTGCTGAAGAGAGTCATCCGCGCAATTGCTCTTGCTTCCTTTCCAAACACAGGGGACGTCATGAAATTATCGCACTCTGCGCTGGGACTGTTCGAATTGAAGGTAAACAAAACAGGGGTTGGTATTTGCACGACTCTCACCCATATCTGCCCAGATCTGTACATAGAAAACACAGCATGATTCCTACCCCATAACGCCTTTGTCCCTCCCTTTTGCCAACCCATTCGAGACACCATTTTCGGATCATCATCTCTTTGCACCGGCTCTTCTCGCTTTCCCTGGTCGTTTCGCAGCACCGCCTTTCATCTTCTTACTTGAGAAACCACTCAAATCGCCACTGCTCATTGCGTCACCACTCTTCTTGAAGCGCTTCTTTCCACCGTGACCGTATTTCTCGTCTTTCTTCGCTCGTTTGTTGGGCCCTTCTCGGTTCTTGCGGGAGTTTGGCTTGGAGGTTTCGTCTTCGAGGGCAACATCGAACATGTCGGCTTCGTTGGTGGTTGTCGTGTCTGCGCCTTGACGCTCTGTAGGAAGAAGATCAGCATGCAAGACGTAATTCAACGTGAAGATATTGGAACTTACTTCTCTTCAAGACTTTGATCTTGTCAAGAGTCTGCTTTCGCTCCTTGTCTCGCTCTTGTAGTTTCGCAACTTGCACTTGCTTGCCGAATTTCTTCAAGTCTCTTTGCTTCCTTGCCTCAGCAGAAGCTTTCTTTCCTGCTGCCTCTTCAATAAGCTTCGCCTTGATCTTTGCCATATGCTCGTCGGCCTTCACCATCTCTGCAAAGTAATCTGTAGGTCTGGTAAATGGTACGCCCTCTTCTTTGAGTAACTTTCGCCCTTCTTGTGCGGCAGACAGCGATTGCGCGTAGAATGCTAATTCGCGCTTCAGATCGTCGGAGACGTCGTCAATAACTACTGGCTCGGAGGTCGTGATACATTGGTGTTCAGAAAATGACATCTTGGATATTGGAAGCGAGATTCGTTTTAGTGCAGCATTAAGAGCAGTGGTATTGTTTATCGTGAGGCGTTGGTGGGGTATTAAATCTTCTTTCTCTCCGTCTGAGAGGTCTTCGAGGTCGGATACGGGGATGTCTTCATCGTCTTCGTCTTCTGAATCAGAATTGTTCTGGTCGTTCTCGCCTGCCGATGAATCGCTATCGCTCTCATCTATGCCTGCGAAGTCAATCTGCAATTCCGTTAGTTGTGTCTGTAGAAGTTGGCATAGAAAAATACCTTCATCTGGTCCTCGACATCCTCCTCGTCTTCGCTGCCACTCTCTTTATCTGACACGGTTTGTGGTGTTACACCTGCACCCGCAGACTTCGCCTCACTTGCGTCCTCCTCGTCACTTCCTTCGACATCTTCCCAATCCCCGCCCTCCACGATCTTCCCGACATCAGCTTTCTCCCCGCTCTTTTTGCTTTTCAACTTGCGCGCACTTTTCTCTTTCTTCTTAAGATTCAATTTCTTGTAATCTGTGTTCTTATCTGCCGCGAGGGCCATCTTAAGCTTTCCTTTATTAACCATAGTGGCGGTTGAAATGGATTGTCGCAATGGAGCTAATAAGTTGTGCAAAAAGAGCTTTGGTAGAAATTATTTTTGAGGCGGGAACTTTTTGTGCCGCGGGCGCGACTCGATATGGTTCACCGCCTTTGCGATGCACAACTAATGCACGATGTCAAATACAAACCCTTTTCTACAAATTAACACGGATCAGCTGGAACGCAATGGTGTTCTTCTTTGTTCAAAATTCACCAAATGAGATCCACTCTTCAAAATTGATCGCTTTATGGTAGTTTCGGTGATGCTGTCGACGAAAATATCCTCCACTCTTTCGACCCATTCTCCAATTCTCAACATAGTATTACCAGGGTTCAATACGGGGTTTCTATCCAAATGGCGCTTTCCTATTCTTGAAAGAGTGGAGGAAAGGATATTATAACCTTTTGTAGTCGTGGAAACAGGTTCTTCAAGCTACGAACCAAGATCTCTGGGCTACAAAAAGGCTCTACACAGCCTGTCAGAGCACTCCTCCAGGTTTGTGGCTATCGGGATCAGAAAGGCGACAGTTGTCAAAACTTTATGTATGAATCATAGGATATTTTGATGCTAAGAGTTAAAAACGCAGGGGTCGCGCCTCACAGAGATTACGGTCATGTCATCTGTCGAATGGTATGCGATCGATCCACGAGGTGAACATGATATCTTAGACTCCAGTGTCATCAATATCCTGTCTTGATTGTATTTAGGCGCTCTTTGGATGCCTCACTGGTTGATCTTCTAGAGATATACGGCCTCCACTCACTCGGGCACTCAATGCCGCTTTGCTTTATCCTCCAAGATAACATCGCAGGCCTTCGTTCCCAGCATGAACGTCGGAATAACAGGAAACGCTCCTGGAGTCTTGGGAAACGCACTAGCATCAACAACTCTAAGACCTTGAACTCCTCTTACTCTGAACTTGCTATCCAACACAGCCATAGGGTCCTTATCGCTACCAATCGCACAAGAGCTGGTAGCATGGTGACTCCAAGCCTGAGCTCGGATTTCCTCCTTGACATCACAATCCCGCTTTCCGGAGGCACAAGGTAGTATTTCTTTGCTGAAAGGACCCAGAGGAGCAGGGATGGAATCGAAGATCTTTCGACCAAATTCAACACCATCTGCCAATGCTTGCAAATCAACGTCACCACCTTCCTCGAAGAAACGGAAGTTGATGTCTGGCATTTCTCTTGGATCGGTGGACTTGAGTCGGAGTGTACCCTTCTTGCCTTGAGGGTTCATCTTCACCATGCTGAAATCCCATGTGTTCGGTGTAGGAGGAGGGAGTTGGTTTACCGTTGCTTCTGGCCAGTAGCCTTCGAATGTTGCACCACCGAGACCGAAGTAGAAAATATCGCGCTCGCCATTCACAGAGGCAGATGATTTGAACATGAGGGCATCGAGTGGCCCTTGAGTATATGGTCCCTGACCACGTTGCCACGCTGCAAGACATGGATCGTCTGGTGTGGCACCGTAAGTACATGCTGGTCCTTTAGATGTAAAGGGTTTGGCTGCACCAGCTGCGACACCATACTCAGTGTTGTCCTGGAGGTTGGATCCAACACCTGGAAGATCGACGAGTACTGTGATGTTCAAGCTCTTGAGATGTTCCTTTGGACCGATGCCCGACAGCATCAAGATTTGAGGGGTGTTGAAAGCCCCACCAGAAACAATGACTTCCTTCCTTGCGAATGCCTGCTTAGTTGCTGCCGCGTTGCTAGCAGCAAGGTTGAATCTTGGATCTGCCATGTAATGGCTCATGCCCGCAAGATACTCAACGCCTGTAGCTCTTGGTTTCTTCCCCTTGGTATCGAAAAGGACTTTCGTAACAAAAGAATGTAGCCCCAAAGTCAGAGGATACTTCTTGTTCTTCAGCGTATCGATAACTACATCCCTTGAGCTAACACGTCTACCCATCGGATTTCTATGTGCAGGGAAGCCGAAGACCCCAGTTTGGGTATCTCGGTCCGCATCAGCATTGTTCAGATCGCGAGTGATAAGATCATATATCTTGTCGGGGTTTTGTCCGAAAGCTTTGGCAGCAGCTCTAAGCACGATTTCAGCTTCGGTCTGGTTCTTGAGAAAATTCGGGGTATTGGTGGTTATATCAAGCCAACCGTCGAATCCGTGGCCCGGTGTTCCTTTCGGGACACTTGGGTTATGATCGTTTTCGAGCTTGATGAATTGTTTTCGCATATTTTCAGCGCTATCCATTTTAGTACATGATATCATATCCCGTCAAGAGATCGAGGTATACCTCCAAGACTTATCACCCGTCATCTTCGCAATATCATTCCAATCGGAATCACTTGGCAATGGCGCACATTGAGCATTGTGAGTTCCGCAGCCTCCCAATGTCCCGCTTCTGGGGTAGTAAACACCCAACAATTCTGCCCCCGCAGGCGCATCAGTGCCTACATAGAACTGTCCATCGGGCATCTTCCATGTGAGATGATTGTATTTCGCTTGAATCTTCGGATCGCTAGACGTTTTCACGAAGAAATCCCATCGCATCAGGGGATCGTTGCCAGCCTTTCCGAACCAGCCGGAGACCTTCTGGTTGAGATTTTCGCCTTGATCATCACCTGCTTCGAGTAGTAGGACTGATTCTCCAGCTTTGGCAAGGTTAGCGGCAAGGGTACCACCGCCGGGCCCGGACCCGACTACGATGTAGTCATAAGTGTCTACTTTGGGAGCTCTTTCTAGGGCTGTAATCGTGGAAGTGAGGAGGAGGAAGATAGACCCTAGTGTCTGTAAGCGCTTCATCTTGTCGATTGTCAAGGTGCAAAGGGTTGTTCGAAGAATTGGAGTCTAGGACTTCACAAGTCTAGAAGCTATAGCACAGGAAGGTGTAGCCTTTTGTAGAAAGGACCATCTTGCTCAGAAAAGCTATCTGGTACCTGAAATCTTCCAAATTACATTACCCCTCCCTCCGTCCCACCTCGATGCTCCAATCCACCATTTCAATCTATCGACACTGCGTTGGGTTTGGTTCCTTGCGCGATCATCCATATTTGCTTACTTCCCCGCTGCGAACCCCTCCATCCTTAATCTTCATAATCCCATCTACGAGAGTTGGTAAGCACAGCTCTCCTCGCTCGCCGTCTCACATCTCTTGACTGGACGATGTTCGCATACAGTACAGCAAATGGGGGAAGAGAATCTATCGGAGCGATGCAATGCAGGTCGTCTGTGGAAGCGAGGCTATAATGCAGTACAACGCTACTTGCATCGTGCAGAAAATTTTCAAAGGCCTCAACCTTCAATAAAAAGCAATTCAGATTCGGTAGTTATCTCCAAAAACTCCTTTCTTCCAACTTACCAGACGATTTCGGATATTCAAAACTTCATTGCGTTCAGCAAATGTACAAGAGATATCGTGTGTCGTTGAAAAATAAACGAGTGTCTTAGAACCACTTTTGCGGGCCGTTCCGATTGTACTGTACATGGCTGCGAGCTAGTTCTGTAGAACACCGGTCAACGCTGGAGTGATATCTTTCTTGCAGTATGCCATGATCTAGTCTGATCCCAGAATCTGGATGTTGGCAAACAGTTGAGGTAAATATTAGCGATCAGTACGCCATTCTTTCCAGGTGGTGCCATGACAAACATACACCGAATACGAGGCGACTTGACATCGGAAGATTTCCCGGAAGGAAAAACACAGCGGAGCGGAGAAACAGACAAGCGGTATGGGTGAATTCCCCGGACCCAGTCCTTGGGTCACCGGCTATTTAGAGATAGTGTTAAAGTACGCCACTATAGAATCCCGATGAGGGGTTTGTGCCGGGAGTGGCTGCTGATGGAACATACTTTGTGGGTAGTGTAGCCAAACGAACGTACCCTCGGCCCTTTGTATCAGCCTGTTCAGTGCGTATCATTGGAGCAGATTTCTACCATTTGCAGTTACTTTTTCTGAGATTGATCTTAAGGTGGGTTCGACCGAACCCAGAACAATTTGAGCACCTTTTACCCCCAGATCTTGGTTGGAGTGCATTTATAAATTCATGTGGGGCTTGAACTTCGTCGGACTGGAACAGACTAGTATGATATGCCAGAACTTATCTGAAATCTTGATCGAGGAGCCCACAAAAAACCACTTCCATATCACGTCAAATGTTGAAGCGGCATCGGAAAAAAAGAAACATACTCATTACAGATCCAGAGGCCGTGGTCACACTCGTCTGACAAGTCACGAGCGTTAGGTAAGCCGAAAATAAGAGTTTAAAGTAATATCAGCAGGTTTCTCTTACATTTTCCTGATCGCATTTCTACGAACGCCACGCTGCACAATCACTTTAAGACGGCACAATCGATCAAAGCAATGATGATATACTTGAGTCGAAGTGAATACCTAGCGAGGGCAAAACAACGTGAAATTGAGCCTATACCCATCGATCTTCAATCCATTATCTACACAGTACTAAAGACCACCACCCCCATATTCCACCTAAGTATGAAAATTGATACCTATGAATTAGCGACCTGTATGATCGACCACAACCATGCAGGTATGTGATCAAGATGAGATTCTGAGGTATGTCTGACGGGCTTTCAAAGTTTCACATACCTATTTTGGATGGAGAGAGTCTTGAAGAGTGCTGATGTATGATTAGATCAACTATAGCGGAATGTCTGTCAAAAACCCAGTTCGTCAGCCAAAATTCAATCGCTGAGTGAGAATTCAAACCACCACATCCCAAATCGCAACTCGCTTTATAAGGGTAACCCTCAAGAGGGTACTCATACCAGCATACGATCAGGAATCCTTCTTCTCGCGACGGCGCGCACTGTGCTCGGCAAGGTACCATATCCGCAGACATGTCTACCACCGGAGGAACTCAAACAAAGACTCCAGCCCAACAGCATTGACCTTTTCAGTATCAAAGAGAAGTAAGCTACCCCAGGATACACAAGAACTGTGTATCCCCACCCTTTCAACTTTGGAGTCTCCCCCAACCCAAAGTAGGGTGGTTGTCGGTCCCATTGACCTAGGAGACTCGATGCTGAGTTGAGAGAGGGCAAGCACGGGTCATTGTCCCCGTGCCGAGGCGTTAAGCAAATTTGGGATGATGGGGGAATGACGAACGGGATTTATTCTCACCTTTGATTTGATTTCGGTCATTTTGAAGTATCACTGATCGTGCGGATGTTTGATATCTAGGTTTGTATTAGTAGCTTGCTTCAAATGGTAGTGTGGTATCTTACATGGAAGTTGATGCCATCGGGAAACTTGAAAAGTATCGAAGGCCAAAAAGAAAAGGATAAACTGAATGAAGCATTCAAAGTGAGGAAGAGAAAGAACTTGTTGATTGTCGTGCTGGAAAGATGGTTGAGAGATAAAGAACGAAAGTGAAGAGGGGGAGAAGCACATATTTATGGAAAAACACCTAGTTTCTGTTCAGCACGATGGTCCGTTAGCGCAATTAGTGCATCGCCCCTAGTGAAATGGAGCAAGACTGTATTTGCTTAGCATCTCACTAGACTACCATCAATCGCACAACTTTTAGCATACTTAGGGCTTAGCGTAGTGAAGAATTCAATAGCTTAGTTAGAGCACATATCGATGACGTATCAGGCAGAGGGGACTTTCGGAGCACGTGCACGGGTATTTTGTAGAGATATGACATGTTGAACCACTGTTTTTAACATAAGCGAGGGGTACTTTTAGCTTACCATTGTTTGTCTCTAAGTCATTGTCAAATTCGGGAAGGAACGAAAGACTAATTGCTCCGTCTCGGCTCGAACCCGCTGACCATACCGCACTAGCTGCCCTCAATCGCTCCTGACCACATAAGAATCCGAGTTGGCCGTAGACGACTATGTCGTCATCGATGCGTTTTCGTCAATCTAGACTGTCGGCGACGACTGCAATATTACAATTTGCATAGTGTTACGTCAGGCCATGCAAAAACTAGGCAGAGTCCCTCTAGGCTTAGAATGCGTCACTACTGTGGTTTGGCAGAGTCAAGATAGAAATGAGAGTCACCATATCGGTGTCTGCTGTGTCTAACTCATGTGCGGGCAAAGAGGCTCGTTTGACAAGAACACCTTCTACTTTCAAGGGAGAACAAGGGGGAAGAGTTGTAATAGCAAGGAATCATTAGATCATAAAGGTATAAATTGTTTCATTCTAGTAGCGCCGGCGAGGTTCCTTTTTGTCTACTCGCACCTCTTGTATCCATAGTCTCTCAAACAGTACTTACGTAGCATACGCATTCCACTAATAGTCTGATTGATCAATTCCCATGTTTATAATTACCACACAACACATCATCAAGGCCAATAACAGTCTAATTGTCGGTTCTAAAGGTCATATTAGCTTAAAGTCATTTTCTCTCCACCCTCTCTCGATATGTACTCACCACATTCTCTGGTCCAGTAGAAAACGCCCAATCAGCAATTGTATGCTCCTCCCAATCCCCAACATCACAATACGGCTTCGGCCAAGCCTTCTCCTCATCACTACCCGATTCCCAGGACGTACCGCCTGCAGCAACCTCAACTCTCCAGGATTGATATGCAGGTTGTGAATTGATCTCTGGACGGTCGCGTTTCTAGGCGGCTTTTTTCGGGAAGGAGATCGTGACGTCGTAAGGGAGTTTTGAAATCTTGGAAGAGAGCGTGAGAGGCTCATCCCAGGCGACAGACTTCTCATCGCTGGTTCCTAGGTCCGCGTTGAGGTTGTCGAGGAGCTTGAATTTGGACCGTGTGTGCTTGAAGGGTGGAGCGCCGGGGACTGCTTGCCAGATGTGGACGGTGCATTTTCCTGGCGCAAATGCTGGAGGCTCGAGCTCTGGAGGCTGGATTATGGGCTGTGGGGGTGGGATTTGCTGGTGGCGCCGGTGTTGGTATTGCTAGGATCGAAATCGGTGGTTCGGTCGTTGGTGGTAATGTAGTGAGCATGCTAGGGATCAAGCTACCTAGGACTCCTGGTCCAAAGAGTCCATTTGCCGCTGAGGTAGAGCTGAAATTTTCTTTGATCGAAGTTTTTGAATTTGACGAGGAATTTAGGAGAGATGATGAGGCGAGGCCGTTGGTGCCATTCTCACTTGGGAGACTCGTTTGGGTCGGTTTTGTACTCAGAACGTTCGTTGTAACAATAATGGAAGTTACCATAGTGCCGTTCAGGGAAGTGATTGTGGTGAGTATGTTGTTAGTAACCGTAACAATACTAGATTGTGCTCCACCTGAAGGAAGAGTTGTACCTGAGTTTGATAGTGGAGCAGATATCAATCGGAGGAATTCTATTCAGGGAAATACGCCAACAAGTGAACTCTTTCGCTTAGATCCGGACGTGAGACAAGCGATACGAGAGATGATTCTCCAGTGGCAAGGAGAAACAAGCGTCCATATCATTCAAAAGTATTGCTCACCACCCCAATATACATAACCTCTTTACAGCGTTAGCTAACGCCTCCTAGAAGCCGTGGTGGTACCTCGTCGAGGTTTGTGTTTGTTCCACATTCGATATATGCAACTACGTACTTATACCCCGCTTTTTTACCCCGCTAGCGCTTCCTTCCTTAGTATACAATCCATCAATTAGTCGCATAATCAACCCCAACTATTACGGACTTCCACTACGAGTGACGAGGTGCTGTAATACGGCATACGCTGTGATAAGCCATTTGAGCGCGTACTAATCGATAACTGAGGTTACCGACAGTTTAGTTATTTGAAAGCAAAAGTCCCTGTACTTGCTTGCGCTCTTTCAAGGGCATTAAACGGGGTGGAATGCAATTCAATCCACAAATGTCGTGGAATTTTTTTTTTTTTTTTTTTTTTTTTTTTAGCGATCTTTTTGAATGTAACTATGATTGATTATGTACATCATCGATTGTCTTGATTTGTACTATATACTAATGTGTATGTGTTTTACGATTATCGTTGGTGTCCCAGGAGGATCGTTGCCTCGTCCACCAATTTCATCGGTAATAATCATTACTGGATATACTGCCGCGCCCCTCCAGACCAGAACCATATCATCGCAACCATCTCTGCCCCGCATCTTGACTAATTGAAGGTTTGGCCCTGAATCCCACCAAAAACTCAAAACTTCTCCCTAAAATCCTCATTACTCTTTCCTTGCACGGGTGGAAAGAGACTAAACCCGGCACTCTTCCTTACGACTATACCTCCATCTTTATTTTGCCCCGGTATCGAGTCTAAGGGTGGCAATGGACTAATCGGTACCGGCGCGCTTTCATATGTATTTCCACTCTTCGAATAGCCATACCCATACTGCTTCGTTAATTCTCCATTATCGTGTTCGAATCCGTCATTAGCGAGCCCAATATTGATGGAGTTCAAGGTCGCCGGATTCGAGCCAGATGAAGTGAGACCGTGTCCAGAATTCCAGAATGGATCAGCCGAAGCGCCGCTGCGTTGAGACATGGAGCGAGCAAATCCGGCTGGTAGTGGTGAGTTGAGAGATGTCAAGAGAGGGGTTTGAGGTGGAGAGTCTGCGTTTCGAACACGACCATCTGAGTGTGTTGGAAGAGAAAGACGTCGGCTACGGAAGTAACGTCGGATACCGAAGAACACTAGAGTACCAAAAGCAATGACACCGACTAGAAATATGTTAGCATCTCAAAAAGAAAAGGGAGATTGAGGAGAGACATACAGACAGAACCAAGAACGACTCCAGCAATGCCAGCACCGGTCTTGAGTGGTCCGGCGGTTATCCCACCTCGAGCAGCTCCACCGGTCGTCATGTCACCTGTTTCGCCTGGACCTAAAGCGGTACCCGTGCCGCTGGCCCCAATGACACCGGCGTTGATTCCTGTGCCTTCTGCGGCCTGGGCTTCGGCTGAGATTGTGCTGAGCCCGATCGAAGAACTGATCAAAGTGGTCATAGATTTTTGAGAAAGCAGAGAAAGAGTGGGAATCGATGTTTGCGAGCCGAGAATTGTTCGAGATCCAGATGTAGAGTCGGAGGAAGATTTTGAAGATTTTGGAGATCCTGCTGAGGACTTGGCAGCACCCTGAGCAATAACTTTATTCGTCGACTGAGATGCTTGGGCAGAGTTGTTTGAAGTCGGGCCACCAGTACTAGAGGCAGACGGTGATCCCTCATTTGACTGTGTCGCGTTTGGTCCATCGGTAGCAGAAACATCTCCGGTTGATTTCGAATCCGGCGTGCCTGTCGGAGAAGATGGATTTTCTGAAGTATCCCCTGGTTTCTTGCTCGCCGCTGCCCCGACTCCAGCGCCCACAGGCGGTGTTGAGGACGAAGACGATGAATCGGCGCTCGGTGCTGAGCTTGATCCAGGAACGGGTGGATTCGTTGAAGGCGTATCGGACACATTTGTAGCACTGGCTGGTGGCGGCGAACTGCTGTCCGCACTTGAACTTGCAGCATTTGTAGCTGAATTCGCGGACGTAGCAGCTGTTGCTGGAGCGACGGCAGCTACCGTGCTTTCTGTCTCAAGACTTGAGCTTGAAGATGAATCAACACTGGGTGCAATCGCGGGTGCAGCGGGCAGATCGGATGTTGAGACAGCGGGAGGTGTAGAGATACTACTCGTGGCTGCTGCAAGAGATGCTTCACTTGTTGCAGTGTCGACGCTCGAGGTATCAGATAATGTTGAAGGCTCGGTACTGGGAAGCTCTGTCTCTGGCAATGTAGTAGAACTTGGTGACTCGGTAGTGAGGGGAACATCCGGGGGGCTGCTTGATGTGGTAGAAGGAACAATATCAATTGGCTCAGACGTCGTGGGAATTGGAACTTCAGTGGGAGGGACCGTTGGTGTCGTACTGGGGACCTCTGTCCTTGGAGCATCCGGTACTGTTACTGGCACTGAGCTATCGACAGATGCCTCTCCAGTCGATCCAGAGGTAGGGGCAGCGATTTGAGTTTCTGTCTCTGGGTTGGCAGTGGGAGTCTCTGCTAGTGCACTGACAGGTGCAACGTCCTCCGAAGTCTGCTATCGAATATCAGTATTTATTGCTACCTTCAAGCAATCCACGCTAACCTCTGGAGTTGCACCTGGCCGAGAAGAAGCTGGCGGTGAGTTTGTCTGACTTGGAGCTGCGTCCGCTGCCTCTGCCGTGGCTGGTGTTTCTTCGACTGGGTTCGCTGTTGGCGCTGCTTCGGGCGGCTTCGTGTCCGCAGCTTCAGTTGGTTTCGCTCCTTCTCCCGTCGCTGGATCTTCTTGCCTCCTTCCCATGGTCATAATTTTGACGTCCTTCGTGATCACCTCAATCTTCCCCCCAGCAATCATGATACCATCCCGGGCCTCCAAGCGACTTCGTCCAGATAAAGCGTTGGACGCCATACTTAAATAAGAATTTACAAAGAAGGGAACGGAAAGAAATCAGAGAGCCAGCTCAACGAGTAGAAAAGAAGGTAGGGTCCAGCCGGCCGTGATCGCGGTGAACAAGAAGAAAGGAATGACTTCGCTGCAAGAACAAGAAAAGGAGAGAGAAAAAGAGAGAGAGGGAGAGAGAGAGAGGAAAGAAGCATAAGAAGAAAGGCTACTACGTGAAACCGGGGGAGCCCCGCATGACAACCATCCGTTGCGTCCCGTGGTCGTTCGCCTTGGAGTCAATGGGTGATGCACGGCCATCCATGGATAGGTCCGTTCGACATAGAAGTACTTCCAAGTACTTCGTACTTCGTACATGTTGGTCCGAAGTCTTCACAAGCGCAGTACTGGTGGCACAGACAAATGAAGCTTAAAAGTGCTGAAACGAAAAGCCGGGTTTCGAGGAGCCATGAAGAGAAAGCTGGAGACTGAAGAGGTGATGTGGGTTGAGGTTGATAAGATCAAGCAATCAGAATCGTTCGCTTCCGATCCTGCGACGCTGTCAGGGGCGAGTGGGATGTCTGATCGTCCGGGGGGTAATGCATACGAGCATGACATCTGAGATCTTTTCCAGAAGATGACTTCATGAGGAAATGGATGGCTGCTTATGCAGCTTATGGTGCGGTGCTTGGACGTGAGCTTGTCGATGTTTAAATTAAGTTACGGGCTCCATCGATTAGATCCGCTCATCATGGGACTAATGTAACACGTGATTCGCTCGAAAGGTAAGTTCTTTTGGGACTGAGTCCTAAACCTGTAATGTTCTCACCAGTAGCAAGAGGTTAGCTATGCGACAAATGAGAGCTTACTTCTTCGTTTCCACGATTTGTTTCAACTGCTGCCTGATAGTAATACATTCTTGTGATACCGCGCCAGAGCAAAAACACGTGTTGTTGATATTAGGTTTAGCGTAATTTTCGAACGACATGCCATCTGTCAAAACGTCTCAAGTACGAACAAACTCATAGCTCCACAACGAAATCACCTCAACTCACATTGTCCTTCCTAAACATCAGACTCGAGACTTTGTTGCCAGTCGATTGATTGCAATGTCCCACGGATGCCACCCCGAAGCCTGAATGGTTGCCCTGCCGATCCATTCGTAGTTCCTCTTCTGTGGGATCGAAGGTCGATCTAGTGTATATTCATGGCCTATCATTCTACCAATCAATCCACTGTCATCCCGTATTGCAGCTGTCACCTACAATTAATATGATCTGTGATGCACTATCTATTGCCTAAGTGGGAATTAGATAATAGAGCGGTGCAAGGGTCACGTCGCTAGTTATTGTCAACTACACTCAGGAAAGTAGCCCGATGTCCTATTTCCTCTTACTGTCTTGTGATTTTCTTCGGATCATTTTCAGACTGCGACTATTTAATGGCCTGCAAATTGATACTCCACTGTGTCCACTTTCATCTCATCTTTTACGAAGTACCTTAGTTGCATATCGATCGATGGCGCCAGTGTCTCGCCATCTGCCCCACAAAGATAAATCGATAAACTGCAAGGAGTACCCACGGCCACACCCCGAATTCTTGGGAACATCGACGACAACGACACTTGACGTTGATGAAGAGAGCTTTCAGGTAGCAGATCAACCTATATTGGACGACAATTTTCTTCTTCTGATTTTCACATCCGTTTGAGGGGTGCCTTTCATCTCAAAAAATGTTTGACCGCGAGACCCGCATCTTTCAAGTACATCAGCAGAAGTCTCTATATCATACCTCTTTTCTATGTAGGGAAGGCCAAAAATTAAGCCATATTTCTTCAAGAACTTTCAGACTTATGATTCGACTGAGGTGCATGCAGTATTGAAGTGTCCGCATCGTTAACCCAAGCTCGGAGGGATGAGAACATCTCAGATGCAAAGACACACGTACTCACTTTCATTGAACCAAATTTCGTTGCAGAATCGCGTCTACCACCCTAACACATGCTTAAATCAACATGGTTCCAAAACACCATCGGCCACCGAAAAAAAATATCAAAATGGCCAGAATATCGCTTAATTTTCAATTCAAAAAGGCAAAAAGATGTTCCCCCCAGGAGCAGGACTCCGAAGAATCGTGTCTGGGGCCTCGAGCACTCCCGCACTGGACTCTACCTAGTAGTGCCTTCAAAGCCGGGCCAACGTCTACTACAACCCCGTTGTGGGTTGAGCAGCAGTGCGAATTCATGACCACCGAAGTAGCCGACCACCTTTCGGTGGAATTGGAAACTATTTTGCTATTTTAACATATATAGGACGTGGATGGGCCCGGAGTACTGCCGAGCGTCATTTGTTGTCGTGGTAAGCGAGCTGGATTCACGCGCTCTGTTGGGTGAGAAATGGGCCAATCACGAGCAGAAACGCTCCATCACGAATTCATAAAGCGTAATTCACTACGCGCGTCTTGAGATCGGATCGGAGAGACTGTTGGAGACTATTTCGAGGAAGATTCTCATCGGTGTCGATGGAAGAGCAGAAACGAGATATGGTAAACAACTTGGCCACTCCACGCACAACCTCACCTCCTAGAGACCGCATGCGCCAAAGAGAGAGCATCTGCTGCTCAAGGAGATATACTGCGTCGACCGTTGGCATTTTCCAACATTCTTAAGTACGTAGTCATCATGCTTTTCGAGACTAGAAGCCCCGATTATTGAGCCGATTGCTAGTCGAAAGATGCCACTTCCCTCAACCAGGGCGAGACATATTATGGTCAAGTGTTCGGAGAAGAGCGATGGAAAAAATGTAATTTCGCAGCAAGCAGACTCTTTGACTGGAAGTGGTCAAGGGGGAATACCATATCCTCATTGCCATCAGAATGGACACACTGTCCTCATTTCATCTTGATCGAGAACCAACAAGAAAGAATCCTTTCAGAACGGCACAGATGTTGATTATTGGTATCATGACATTCGAGACTCCCCATCACGGCCTCAGCTTGTGCTATGTCCACCAACATACCAAAGATAGGAAGCCACAATTGAAGAGGAGACATGTTTACTCGATCTACACACTTCTAAGCAGCATGCTTTCATCCTCTGAACGTAATTGCATGCGCGTCGAGATATATAGCGATGAAGGGAGGACATGACAGCTCTCGGCTGGGAGGAAGCGTGTTTACTACGTGTTCGCGAGAGGGATTTGAGATGTTAATGGGGTGGGGATGGGGGTTAATGATGCTACTCCTGTTCACGGGGTAGTTTTGCCGTGAGTTATATATAGGAAGGACGGGAGTATAAGGATGCTAATGAGAGTAAATACGTCATTGCACGAAACAACAAGGAGCTTCTGGCCTAGTTTCTTGCTATAGGCGCTGATCCTAGCCTGGGAGATGAACGCCAGATCCGCGGACTTTGAATGCGGGATGCTAGATACGAATTCGGGTGATTCATTAAATAGCGCGGCGAGTGATTGTACGCCGGAGATAGTACTGTAGATATATTGATCGCGAACGGAGCCAAACTCGAGCACGGTCGCGCACGGTGCGTGGACTAAGTGAGGAACTACCCTGGTTAGTTCGAGAGGGCCATGAAAAGCCTCCGAGGACAACAGAGCAGCGAGCGGAAATGATACGACATCTCGTGGGGCTAGGGCTGATATAGATTATATTAAGAATAACAGAGTAACTGTAGACACGCTATTGTACGAGGCGATGAGTAGTAGGAAGGTGCCAGAAGCGAAGTTGTTACTAGAGCTGGGAGCGGATATTAATAAGAATCGTTTGGTTAGGAATTATCCGATGAGGCAGCTTCGTCATTCGCCTTTGAATGTACAGCGGGAGATGATGACGATGGCAAGCAAGGACGGGCGTTCAAATAATGTATAAATAATTATCGCCTTCTAGCAGTGTACGCTTAGGATTTACTAACTAGATCATGGTCGCTCGTGATGTTGGGATGTGTGAATGGAGGAAAGTTTCTTTGCACGGCTCTAACGATTCAGCAAAGGAGGTCATGATCACCAGGATGAAAGTCTCGAAAAACTCCAATATCATCGAAAATATATGATATATATAATATTACCCACCCACCAGTCAATCTATCCAATTCATTACTCTTTTGATTTACACATTACATCCAGCCACGAAGAAAAGTCTCGCGAGACATATACAAACGCCAGGTTGGGGGGATATCAAAAAGGCACCTTCTTGAAGGCGGCTCGAACGCCATGATCGCTAGCAGAAACCAAAAAGACTTAACTCATCCTTCCTCCTCCAGGAATCCCATGATGGCACGAATACCGCCCGCTCCGAGACCACCCCGAGGATAACAGACGTAGACGGGTTCGTTCCAGCAGCCCATCTTCTCGCGGAACTCGGATTTGTTGGTAAGTTTGAATTGCTTGTTGATAGCTTCGTAGGCGTGTTTGAGAGCCTTGACTTTGTGTTTGCCGAGATTTCGACCACCTTCTAAGCTTGGCATGGCGCCGGTGCCGAAGGTTACTTGTTTGGTATCTGGGTCGCTGGCGGCGATACCGCGGAGAGCGAAAAGGATGAGCGATTCGATAGTACCAGATGGCGCACCGGGGAACTCGAGAGAGAACTTGACTTGGTAGCCATTCTTGGGAGAGAGTTGATGCATCACGCAAATGGCATGAATCTCGTTGCTGCCCTGGGCGTAGAAGTAACGGCGATGTTCCTCATCAACCCATGGCCGAATTTGAGTAAGATGAACTTGTGTACCCTTGCGTCCCTTGTGCCAATTCTGAACACCAGCATCGATACGTTGTTTGAGATCGTGGGAAACTGTTTCGCCTGCTGGGATCTCGACATTCTTAACTCCTTCGGCTTCAGCATGACGAAGCTTTCGTGCGAGATCTTTATCCTTGAGAGCAGGATTGTCTTTAGGATTTGCGCGCTCTTCAGCAGCACAGGCAAGAGTCCTCCATAAAAATTTCTCACCAACGTACTCCTCGACCTCCTTGCCAGCTATCATCCAGATTGGCTTGAGCTCCTTAACTTGACTGTGATGCTTGTGTTCCTTATTGTCCTTGATGAACTGAAGATATGCAGATATGACTTGTGGGTATTGGGACTTGGCGCATAGAGGGTCACCAACAGCAATTGCGAAATTGTTATAGACAATGTAGCCCTGGGCCGCACCCGTCGATGGGTGGCGATAAACGTGGTATCGCTTGTCGAGCCACGAAGTGTTAGCAGCGTCGCCGTAATTTGCAATGAGCTTCTCCAGAGGTTGAAGTTGACTATTGTTGACTGCGGTCATAGACACGTCTTCTTCAATCTCGAACTTGTCCCATGGCGGATGAGTAGTGCTGGCTTCTTCGTGGCGAAGAGCTAAAACTTCAGGCTTAGGAGGAAGTGATTTAGGATCGCGAGGAAAGAGAGACGCGAGACGAATGTTTCCGAGGTTGAGGAACAGGTAAGTGAGACGCTCGAGACCGATGCCACAACCAGCATGTGGTGGAGCACCCCAGCGGAAACCCTCCAAGTATTCGGTCATTGTATCAATCTTGATACCCTTCTTCTTCATGCGTTTCTCCAAGAATCTCGCATCATGAATACGTTGACCACCGCTCAAAATCTCCTGTCCTCGCATAAAAATATCAAAGGAGTTCGTATATCGATCGTCTGATGGATCGGGCATCGTGTAGAATGGTCGAGCAGATGCAGGGAACTTATCAAGGATGTAGTAGTCGGTGTTGTACTGCTCCCTCACTAACGCACCTAATCTAATCTCTGCTCGGGTAGACATGTCTTCAGTAATCGACGGGAGACTTCCGTCTTCTTCAACCCATCCACTGTCCAATAACATCTGAATGCCATCTTTGAATGCAATTCGTGGAGTGACGTCGAGCCACTTGACTTTATCATGTTGGTAAAAATGAGAAATGAGCTCAATTTCCTTGGAGTATCGGTCGTAGATTCCTTGCCACAAGTTCTTGAACATGCCATCAATGATGTCGAGTGCCTCGTGATAATGTTCCTCCAATGCCATTTCCAAATCGAGACCGGTATATTCTGTCAAATGGCGTGGGGTATTGCTGTCCTCAGCTCGGAATACAGCACCGATTTCGTAGACTCTCTCAAAATCTGCAGCAATGCACATTTGTTTGGCCAATTGAGGTGATTGCGCCAAGAACGCAGGACGGCCGAAATAATTCAATTCAAAAACAGTTGCGCCAGATTCAGTCGCACCACCTTGTAATTTTGGGGTATGGATTTCGATGAATCCTTGGGTATCAAGGTAAGAACGGAAAAGATTGCAGATTCCAGATTGGATACGGAAGATCGATTGTGCTGGCCCAGTTCGAAGATCGACAATTCTGTTATTAAGTCGGACTCGTTGAGGCAGTGATCGGTTCTGTCGGAAAACATCTATGCTGCCTGGAGATTGTCAGTATCAAGTACTTTGTGTTTCACCTACGAAAAACTTACTGCGACTATTGAGCTTGTCGGCCAATTTATCGATAGAGCTGCGAGACGCATCTACAGATTTTCGAACAAGGTCCGTAGATTGACGGCTCGGTGGTGATGGGGTCCTCCTTGGGGTTTGATCAAGGGCGTCATCTTCCTCATCATCGTCGGCATCTTCCTTGTCGCGATTGATATTTTCCGCGTCATATACGGTAAATGGTACGTTCTCAGCGAGATCCCCAACTTTGTGTACTTCCAAGACATCTAGTTCGTAATCATGGATGGTCGCGTTCTTGACCCGCTTCTGGGCCTTGCGGAGCTTGGCATGTACGACGACGATCGTCTCACTGGGGTAATGTTCGATACTTCGGACCATATTCTCTGAAATCGTCCCGTCGGGGGCCTCAACTAATGGAAATGGTTAGCGAATTGCGATCATTAGAGTCGAGGATATCTTTCGTACGGGCAGTGTTTCCATGATCTTTAAAGCTTGTCAAGACACCCTGAATGGTCATGGTTTGCTGTCGGAACACGATGAAGACGAGCTTGGCACTCATTCGACGAAGCGTGTGGATGCGTGCACGAAACGAAATAACCCTTCCCTCTGCTTCTGTTGAATTGTTAGCGCTTGTGCAAGGGGAGGAACCGAGATGCGGGTCGTACTTTCGAAATCGAGATCTTTGAAGTGAATGCGATTTTCGTGGTTCCAGCGTTTGCTCATGTTCATGCTGTACGGTCGGTAAAGCTTGGTGAGCTCTGGCGGGCCCTCCTCCAAAAATTTCTCATCCTCGATTCTCGCCATTGACTCTCGTTTTTTGGTGTCAGCCTTCGCGCGAGCTTTGTCAATACTTCTGCGCTGCTTGTCGGCGCGAATGTGGTCCTGGCTCTGGCGTTTCGATTTGGAATTCCCATTCAGAGGGGCAATGGTATCGCCCACCGGAGGAGCAACCACCGCGTTTCCACTGTCGCCGGTGATGCCCTTGTTCCCACTCAACGAGGGGGGAGTTGAGGTGCCGCTGGCGCCTTCGGTCTTGGTCGGAATGGACTCATCGGACCTGTTCTCCTTCCCCAGCTCCTTGAATTTGCGAAATGGCTTCTTGAGGAACGACATGTTGAGGAATGCAAAATGGCAAATTAGTTGAAAGTCTGGAAGAGATGATGGGCGTGAGAAAGTTAATAAGGCTGCGAGATCCGTAGGTACTGTGTACTCCGGATGTTTTGCGTGCTGCAAATTGCTGAGTAATGGGTTAACCAGAAGTGAGAAGTCGGCGGTGGAGCGTCGCGCGCCGAATTGGCTGGAGGCCGCCACAATAGAGATGAAATGACTGGCTAGAGTCTCGAAGACTGGGCGATGGGCGATGAATGGCAAATCAAATGGGTCTGAATCTGATTCTGGTGCAGCGGAACGGTCGGGTCGAAATGCACGGGACTTTGATTAGCAACCTACGAAGTATTACTAGAAGTATTTCGAAGTAGGATTGGCGATGGAAGTCACGCAAGCGCAATGCGGATCTGCAATCGGTCGGGAGAGGATGCTACTGTATTGATGTACTTTTGAAGGATGGATTAAGGAGAGCCAGGAGCAAGATGTAATCCCGGCTGTATTGCATATCAACAGACTTACTTCGAAGTACGTAGTAGTATGGATATCGTGTTGACAATGTGACAGGCGGCCCCTGGGTCGTTGGAAGCGTAGTGGGCGAGAGTGGATGCGGGTACGACCTATGATGTCATTCTTGGCGCGCCGAGGTCTGAAGAAGCTCTGGCGGAAAAGCTTGTACGGGAGTCCGTACAGTACCTTGATCGGGGTCCCGTCAGACACGACTGCGAATGATATACCCACGAAAATGTACAGTCATCGGAGGGTTATATATCGTCGAGATGTCGGTCCTCCTTAAGTCCTTGGTTCTGGATTGCTGTCTCTCCGTGTGTGCAGTGTGTGTTCCGTACAGGCAAGGACGTGGTCGGACACAGGCATATCGGCTCATAGAACCACGTCATATGAGGTAGCCAGCCAGGCTTTCCATGGGCTTCAGAGCCAGGAATTTGCTCGTGTATTCTGACCGTCCAGTCCTGGACCTCCTGCCTGGCCTTGCCTTGCCTTCTGAACCGTGCCAAGTCTGAATTGCAGATTGACGTTTCGCCCAGCGTTATTCAGCGCTTTCCAGCGAGTCAGAAGGAGAACATGCTGCCGGGATCCGGGGAGAAATAGACGAACATTTTCCTCTTCCAGATATCAAGATACTGTATCAAGATATAAACATCCTATCCTGTGAGTATAACTAGTAACGCAAATTGACATTTCGTACCCAGACAAGCTTTCCTCCCGCAGTCTTGATGAAGTCGAGCTTGTGATGTCTCATGGACTGCAGAATGTTAGCGTTAAGGTGAAATGTTCGACAAACGCCGTATGGTCTTCCTCTTTTCTGGCCTAGACATATCGGTACGCGAGGTCTAAAAGCTCTTCAAAGTCAAACTGTCAAAGGTCTAGATTGGGAAATAGGTGGATGTGGAGGTGGGAGTGTGTCAAGCGCGAGCGCGATAAGCAGCAAATCAAATCTGCGGCTGATTCCCCCAGCTATGCTTATCGTCCAGTATATTCCTAGTAGACGGGTTCTCGCATTGATAGACACTAGGATGTTGCATGCATATAATCGATCCTGAAAGCGCAAGGAGCGGCAGCTAGGTCTCTATCAATTAATATGAGGAGACAATAATCTCTCGGAGTTGTCTCTAATTCGATTTCAGCCTTCTTGTTATCAAACGTGAACAAGGAGCATTCTTTCAGGGCTTTGAGATTTCTCGCTTGCTGAAGCTGGAAATCGTAGGTTCCATATAGCAACTATCCACGCACAACAGAAAGACTGCCTGCAGCTAAGGATGCAATCTTCGTGGAAGCGAATTCCATCGCGTCACAGAGTTGATGTTGTCGATATTCTGCAGCATACGAGGGGCTGCTTACTCATCAAATCAGTAGTATCACACAACGTATGTTCCTCGGCTGCTCACTCATACTGTACTTGACATGCCACCGGGATCATACTTGGCCCAATACCGCATTAGTCCGATCTGTATTGAGGCTCCGCCAGGCTATTGCAGTGGAGCTCTCAGTTCGCTATGCGCGAGGGCGGGATATACGAAGTACCAAAAACCATGGATATTCAGTGTATGTATCCGGAGTAGAAAATACCATCATTTGATTTTGGAAGTGCCTAGGTAAGAGCGAAGCGAATGAAAGCCTCCACGGCAGTGGCCTAGCGGAGCGTCAGTCGTCTGTTACTGTAAGTTTAGCGGTGTTTCTTAGTCGATTAGACGAGATATGGTGAGGATAATCGACTACCGGAGGAGGCAAACGGTCTTAAATAATGGTGGGAAGGTCGTCGACATCGACAGAACCACGACATCACTCATTATGAGAGACATCAGTACGATCATGGGTGTGAGAAAAGTTCGGCGAGCAACGCGACGAGTAATACGTACTATGAGTATCATGACAGTCAATGGCATGTGTATTTATCGAGAGCGGGGCGGGGCGGAGGCTACGTAGTATAATAGAATCCCGAGCATTCGGCTTACTTTTGTGACTTTGTCGTTCTCGGATATACCACGCTAGAGCTCAACTGAGTACGGAGTACGAGTATCACGGCTCCAAGTAATGCCGCTCCCGACGTCGGGACCCTGATGACGTTGACGTCTCTCAACGACAAGCGCATTGCGATCGAGCTCTGACTTACTGTATCTGATCTAGGCGCTGCCCTGCACCTAAAACACCATGCCAGCTAGAAGCAGCTAAGAATCTTCAACGGCAATAATCCATAATTACTCGAGTACGGTATACTGGAGTGTTGGCACATCATGCCGGACCGAGTTGATTCGATTGCAACCGGATTACTGAGCCGCTGAGCCACAAAAGTCAACGAAGCTCAAGCACACGACGTACAAGAAACAGGAGCTTTGGAGTCGCCTTTTCACCGACGAGATACATACTTCGTACATTCTCCTTATGGCCTTGGCTTAATTGTTCCTCCCCACTTCGCCCATCCCTCCACCACATACACATACATCCCAGCGACATCCCACCTACATATGCGCACGTATACGCACGCATACGGAGCCCAAACATCAGGATTATTGAGATCAATTGGTACTTAGCTGGTCTGCCCATTCCCATTCCACCTTTCAACTGTTCTTGGAATCTCAATTTCTCGGCATTCCAATGAGCTATTTCCATCATTACTGGTTCCTCATGGTCAAAGCATCAATATGGCGTGCCCTCATGGCCGTTGGCATGAAGATCCATAGGTTCGCCGAACCCAAACCACCAGCACCCAATTTCAAGATAGTTATCCCTTCGAGACTATCGTCGCGAGGAGGATCCTTCAGATTGGTCTTCTATGTACCGACTTCATATTGGGAAGCGCCAGAGGGATATCGATATCCAGTGGTAGTCAACTTCCACGGAGGAGGCTTCACATTAGGGACGGGCACAGATGATGCGAGATGGGCGTCGACAGTCGTCAAGAACGTCGACGCGGTCCTTGTATCGGTGGAATACCGATTAGCGCCAGAATACCCCTTCAGCGTGGGAGTCGAAGACGGTTCCGATGCAGTCATATACCTAGCATCTCACGCTGATGAGCTGCAACTTGATCCGGATCGAATGGCTCTCTCCGGATTCTCCGCAGGCGGAAATTTCGCTTTCACGGTTCCTCTAATGCTACACGATTTAAATAACGAGGAAGGAAAACGTACTTTGACAGATTGCGCGTCAATCGATAAGAGGAAGAAGAGCAAAGGGCATAGTCACAACCATAGTCACTACAATGACACTCTTCATCCTCCCGAACAGATAGAAAATTCCTCATCTGCCGCCTCATCTACAACTTCTCTACCTACACGACCAGGCCCGATCTCCCACGGTACATCTACCGGATCGATATTAAAACTCACAGATCTCGAGCCCACGGAGTTAGAAATCCAGCAAACCATGCCAGCATACACCCTCCGAGCCATCGTATCCTTCTACCCACCCACCGACTTCCGATCGTCCCGTGAAGAAAAACGCGCCACGAATCCCCGTCTCGACAAGAACCTCCCTCCAGTCCTCACAAACCTATTCGACGAATCTTACCTCAACCCTCTCGAAGAAATAGACTTCACCGACCCATATCTCTCGCCCGCAGCAGCCTCCGACGAATTCCTCAAAGCCGCATACCCCCAAGACATCATTCTATACACCTGCGAATTCGACATGCTGAACGCAGAAGGCGTCGCATTCGGCGAACGACTCTCGCACGCCAAGATCGCCAAAACCGTACACGGCGGTCTAGTCAAAGAATCCGTCCACGCATTCGATAAAAAGCCCAACCCTATAAAATTCCCTGAGAGCGCGGAACGGATATACGCCGAAGCATGCGCGGAACTGATACGGGTGTTTGGCGGAAGAAGCAGCCTCGAGGAGAGGAGACAGCTGGATCAGAGTAAAACCGTGGATCGGTTTGAAGATCACGACGAGAGACATCGCATGACGGAGCAGGGGGAGGCGTTGATTGATAACACTAGTATTGGTGATGGCGTCTTTGGAAATCATACGGGGAGACATATTGGGATGGATATTCCTGGAGATAGGTTGGGGAAATGATTTCAGGATTTAGATCGGGCGTGGCGTTGGGGGATTACATATGAATGAATGGATGGATAGACGGATGTTGTATCATGTTTACAATTAAACCGCTGAAGCAAGCGCGTTTTCCCCGTTTCTTCGAGTACTGTTCTGTACGTTCTGATCTTTCCCCGCCGTAGATCCCCCAAAATGTCTATAAATCAGATATCTACGAGCCGCGCATCTCGACGAATGAGTCGACGACTTCCTTCAACAAAGAGGCGAGAGATATAGACAAGGTACACCTAACACCCCGCAGCGAATAGTTTTAGGACTATGCGGCTGAAATATTAGCCTCTGAATAGACGATGTACTGTACAAACACAACACCTCCAAGTAACTGTTTTGTGAAATCCGAGAACCACGAGCCAGAGGCGAGACCCTACTTGCGAGACCCTACTTGTTAAGCCAAAAGCGTGACTCTACCCGACGAGGTTTATCTCCAAAACGAACCACAACACTTTCCCGCCCGTTGACAAGGTAAGAAGCATGCTACTCATCGAGTACCAACTCATCCCTTTCACGAGCCAACATAAGAGCAAGGCATGATCATGAAATCGTCATAGCATTCGGTATCTGTATATCGCGAACAAGCCAGTAGAAAGCAGCCAACGGCACCAAAGAACAAGAGCATGATGCCCTAGACTAACACCACCAAAGGAAAGAGCGGGAACAACGGGTCGGGCTATGCACCAAAATGCAACTATGTTCATCGCCTTCTCTCCGCAATACCGCGTTGTATGGCGAAAGGTCGACCTGATATCCATCCAGACCGTTCCTGAGAAAGATATATATTCCTACAAACCGTGCAAGATCCAACAACGCCATTGACATCATCCTCCATTCAGGTATTCCGACATGTGTGTTTAATCGCCCATGATCTCATCTTCAACTTCGTCGCCATTTTCGGTCTCGGCAGCTCCGTTGGCATCCTCGTCATTATCGTCGGGTGGGTCGTCGTCAAGTAATTCTCGTCTCCTTAGATCCTCGACTGTGCCTTCTTCAGGTTCAACGGCTGCAAAGATATCTTCTTCCTCCTCATCATCCTCTGCAACGACTTCTGCGCTTTTCTTCGCCTTCTCCGCTTGTTGAGTCTTGGCTTTTTGGTTCTTCTTCGCCTTGGTTTTCGGCTCATCGAGGAACGCGAGGACACCCTTGAAGTTCGGACCGAGATGTGCTCGATTGCGTTGCATGCGAGTCTTGAGTTTACCAGACAGGGGACCAGAGGCATCAATTGATCGTGCTAAGATCGCAATGACTAACTTGCCAGTAAGTTCGCAGAGTTGCTTTTCGGCGTTAAGAGCTTCGCTTAATCGTTGGTGTTCGGTCTCATTCTCGTTGTCTTCGTCCTCTGGTTCTTCATCTACATCTTCTGGATCCTCGTCGTCCGCAGGTGCCTCCAATTTCTTCTTGGACCTTTTCGCGTGTTCCTTCTCGAGTGAGATGAAGAATGTTGTCAGCTCTCCTTGCACCTCAGGCACGATTTCCCCGATCAAAGTCTGAAGATGGCTATAGTCGTGTTCAGAATCATCGTCTTTTGGTTTGACAATTGGACGAATGGTTGTAAACAAAGCGTAGACATCAAGAACAGTACCAGCGCCTAGTAATCGGACAGCATCGGGGCTATCGCGGGAAGAAAAGGCTGCGACTAGATTGGTGATGAAGATGTCTTGCCACTCCTTCAACTGGTCAACCTCCAGATCGGGAATTTCGTCGTCAATTGCAGCTCTGCTTTCTAGATCTTTGATCTTCCACATGAAGTAGAACATCAACGACTTGATCGCACAAATGACGACCTGGTCCTCCAAATCATCACGAGCTTGATCGTCAGAATCCTCGTAGATACCCCGGGCAACAATATCTAAAAGGATAAGAATTGGGAGTGGTGCAGATTCCGTAGTACTGCTTTCAAAAGGCTCGATGCAGCTGGAAGTACTTGCTAATAATTCAAGCCTTGTCAATACAGTCTCTAGCTCCTGTAAATTCCTATTTCGAAGACTTCCACGAACGTCCATTTGACCAGTCTTGCTGATGTTTTGTAGCATTCGAGTTGTGTTTTCCCATAGATTTTGAAGCTTGGACTGGGTGACTTCTTCTAACTCTTCATACTGGAGAGCATGTATGAAGCAAGCCGAGGCTTCTGTCAAGACACCCTTGTCAGAATGTGCACCAAATTGTGTGCTGATTTCGTCGAGGAGCTTGGCGAATGTTGTCGAGTCTTGTCGAAGTTCTTGGAACACACTAAGATTGAGTGTATGTTCCATTCTTAAGACAACTGTTGCAGTCTTTGGATCTGCCCCATACTTCTTGAGTAGCCGAGGTATCAGTCCAGCCAGGCGTCTAGCTGTATGCTCTTTTGCTTCCGCTACCTCCGCCCTCCAATTCTTCCTCTTATTCCTATCAATATCATCTGTTTGCGAGAGACTTAACTTGACGACAGCATTAAGCACTTCAAGTAAGATGAGTTCTTCCCGATCGGCTGGCTTGAAAGACTCCATCAACGCACTCTCCGAAGCGTCCACACTCTCATTTGATGAGTGATCGAACAAAAGATACCCAGCAAGGATTTCCCACTCTTTCAAGTCGGGAACCTTGTCGTATAGAACTTGAGCGGCGAGAGTGAACCTTGACTCCGAAACAGAAACGTTCAAGAAATTACCTGGATCAATCTGGCTTGGCAGTTCGTCTTGGTCTTCAATATCGTAACTCTGTAAGATCTCCGCTAGACATTTCAAGCGGATCCACGCTGTCCGTGGCACGTCAAAGTTTTCTTCGTCTTCAATCTGCAGGAATTCATCCACGACCTCCTCGCCGCCTAATCCTTCGATGTTGGCATCGAACAAGTCCTTCAGATTCTCTGAAAAAAATCCTACTAAAGCCTTCCGGACTTTTGGCTCGGAATCGAAGATGAGCTTGCCAATGACATCAATGTCGTCGGGTTCTAGCAGGCCTTTTTCTCGAATCAGGTCAACCACAGATACTGCCGAGGCTCTCACGGTGGGATCCGCATCTGAGGTTGCCATTTCGACAATTCGTGGTCGAAATCGCTCAATAAAAGAGTGCATTCCCTCGATATTGGCTTCAGATCTCATGATCTTATCAAGCTGTTTCAGAACTTCCTGACGTACAGCCATAACTTCATCTGACAACAGCCAACCCATATACCGGAGGTAATTTCCGTCCAGAAACTCTCCTGGTAACGCCAGAACCCACTTGCCCATACCTTCGATACATTCAACCCGTATTTTCGCGTCAATGTCGCGGTACCTGTGTATGTACACCGAACTGAAAAAATCTTTGATTTCATCCATCACATATTCAAGTCGTTTTTCGATATCAGCAATTTTCTGCTCCAAGGATGCGAGTCGAGCTTTATTTGCACTCTTCCTCTTCTTCTCCGCCTCAAATTGGCGTGATGTGTCTGCCTGCGTCTTCGCTTCTTTCGCTGCAACAGTGCATAGCGTTGCCACGAGATTGGTTGCAATGAGTGTTGAAGTATGTCGGAATGGCCGGGAACCTGAGGAAGTCATTGGGACCACCCATACATGAAGCGATGCCATAAGCTCTGTATCGAACAAGGCACCATTCTGGTGTGCTACTTCGAGTAGCAGACGAAAGGTTTCAACGAGAGAAGTTTTAAACCCCTGATAAGTTTTTGATCTAGAAATTAATGGATATTCTGAGACTCCTTCCTGCAAATCGTGAGCACGTTCCACTGTTTAATGGTGAAAGCACGAAACATACCCTTTGGTACTCGTCTTGGATGTCTCTCAACTTCTCAGGCGCATGGTCGAAGTCATTAATATCGTCCTCGGTCACTTTTGCATCACATCCAGCGCATTTCAGCATGAAATTTACCAGGTCCGCAAATGAACTGGCGGCGTCATTCCGGTATCTTTCTAACCATCCAGTGACAATTTCTTCTATAGGCTCACCGCTTGTGAAAACTGCGCCTTGAAAGTCTATCAGTATGTGGTTGTTCCTCGAAGAGTATGAAATGCGCCTACCGTAGAGTCCTTCTGCTGTATCGTCTGCAATGACTACCCGTTTCGCCCTTTTCGGACGAGCTGGAAGTTGCACAGGAGGTGCAGCTTCATGAGATGTTGCGCCATTGACCTTCGGCTTTTTCGCTGCGGGTTTCTTCGTAGTGTTCGCCTTTCTTCGAGGTTGCTTTACTTCTTCCTCTGCGGCGCTTTCTTGGGTTGCATCGCTGGCATCTGCTTCCTCGTCCACATCCGACGCGTCATTCTCCATCTCTTCTCCATCTCTCTTTCGTTTCGCGCTCGCGGAATTGAGTTGTGAAGAGGGCGCAGGTATGAATTTCTCGGGAGCTTTCACAGCGCGTCCAGACTTGCGCCTCCCGCCAGTCGGGGCCGGTGAGCTGGCCACGTCGTTATTCGAAATATCCATCAGCGGTGTTCTGCGAGTAGTCATTGATGCATCGGCGGGATTAGATGTGACACGTTGTGGTGGGCGAGGAATTCGCAATTCGATGATGCGGCGCGTGTCGCTCGAGTGTTGATGAAGCGCGAAAGTCGCGATGGTCTTTGCAGCGGGCACATTTCCAGCGTTTTGAAGCCTGAGGCCAAACCCCCGCTTATCGAGTGCAAGACTTCTGAAGTTGCCTCTGCAAAAGAGTGCTCATAATTCTTTGTGATACTGCCTTCGACTCCTAGACGGTCTTTATCCATACGAACCTGCTCTCACTTCATATTTATTATCACAATAGCCTTTTCAACCGCGTCGCCAGAGTCAATTGTACAGCTCTAACCATAATGATATTTATTTCCTTGGAATTAGCTCTCCTGTCCTAGTACCGCAATGTCGTCTCCCTTTCCGGCGTCTTCTTCCGCACCTGGAGAGGGAAATCTTGTCGTATGTTTAGTACCTCAGAAACTCTCCGCTTTGTCTACTATGACATTTCAATATCCGCTCAAACTCATTTCACCTTCGCCTACTTCCCATCAAAAGAGCGTGCTTGTATTCCTTCTGACCTATGGAGGCGGGCTCGTGGGAGGAGACCAAGTTCATCTTACTATCCTAGTCAAGCAGGCTTCGAAATTAAGTATTGTCACACAAGGTCATACAAAAGTCTTCAAGTCTCCTACGCGAGATGTCATTACTCGACAAACTCTCCAAGTGACTATTGAAAATGGTGCTTCTTTGTGTCTATTGTCAGACCCTGTGCAGCCATTCGAGGGTAGCGTCTACCAGCAGTCTCAGATATTCAATATCTTTGATACTGGTTCTCTTTGCGTCCTGGATTGGGTTTCTGCTGGAAGAACTGCAAGGGGGGAGAACTGGGATTTCTGGAGATGGAGTGGCCGGAACGAAGTGTGGGCTATAACAGCCGAAGGATCGAAAACGAGACTGCTTCTCAGAGACAACTTACTTTTGGATGCACCACCGTCAGGAACCAAGAGCAATCACATCAAGGAGAAGATGCAAGGCTTGGAAATATTCGGTACTCTCGTCTTGCGAGGTCCTAGCATGGAGCCCTTAGCCACCTTCTTCTTGAAGGAATTCGCAGCTCTACCTCGAATTGGTGCTCGAGATTTCCGGTCACAAGATATGAAAGATAAGGATAATGAGCTCGTCGTATCACACCATGAAGCATGGAGAACTGCCAGGCTTAAGCAAGAAGCAAAAGATGGAGTTTCATGGTCAGCAGCAAGGGTCCGAGGGTGCACAGTGGTCAAATTTGGATCACACACCGTGGAGGGAGGTCGAGTCTGGATTGGTGGTATACTCAAGGAAGAGGGCTCAATTTCACGCTGTTTTGGGGAAGATTCCATGATGTGTGTCAAATGAACTTTCTATCCAAGTGTCGCCTTCTGGGTATCCAAGTTCCATCAAACGCGTAGCCAGAACCGCCATCGTCCTAGACTCCCCCATATAAACCTATCATCGATTCCACTGCACGAATGAGATTATTACCTCGACGCAGTTTCAACCAAAACCCAGTCAAACCCGGCATCTCTTCAAATTGACCACTCGCTAAATTTTGTCCTCACTATCATAAACTTCGATTCATGCTTCAGGCATAAGAGATCCTATGCTGGACCTTGTGGAGGATTCGGCCTGTAAGGAATGTGGCTATTGAATGATGGCGTGCCTGCGGAAGGATATCCCTGAGACCCCGGTGGCTGTGGATAACGTGAATTGTATGGCGCTGGACTCGCGGAGGGGAGAACAGGAGCTGACGCAACGTCCGGGTTCATCAAATGGTCGTGTTCCCTTTCAACATACCGGAACACTGCTTCGATATACCTCTGATATCTTTTCAGCCAGTCTAAGCGATTTCTAGCTTCCATGAGGACGCGCGGGTCAGAAGCTGGGGTGGTGTTAAGCTGCGCTATTAACTTGTTGTAGTATGCAGTCATGTTGAGGACGTGAATAAAATTGTGACAGCGCTGGGCAAAGTCCATTTTGCAGGCCAAACATCTTCTGTCAACTCTGCCCGGGCCGCAGAGAACGCAGTATATGACAGTGTGACTTGGAGCTGGTGAGTTGGTGACGCTAAACTCTTCCGGTTTCCAAATCGGAAGATCGTAGACGTGTCCGACTGTCGACATGTTGATTTTGATGTTTATTTTGGTGTATTATTTGTTACGCTTCCTGGCTGGGCGAGAAGTCTGATGAATTGGGTTGAAGTCTTGTTCCCTGACCAGTCTGATAACTGCTGTAAAGGATAGAGAAATGGGCTCGAAAGAAGTCTGAGCAGAAGATTTTCGACACAAGATGGGTGTACCGAGATGTTGACCGTAGATCGTTGATTGTGGAGAGAGTTATCCATCTCAAGAATCTGGAGAAGTGTTTAAATATTGGGAATTTTAACTTCAAATCCAGGCCACCGAGTGCAGGATGATATTCACTGCTAGTGCTCTGCTAGCGTGTTACATTGTTTCCTTCTGAAAAGGGCTTCAGATATAGTACTTGTGAATCACACCATTGTTTGTGAATAGAAATTCAAGCCACATCTCATTGTACGATGCGACGCAGAAACGGCCATGATTCACAACACAATCTGAAAGTGAGAAGTGCCCGCTGCCAACCGCTGGGAACTCTTTCTGTAGCTCCGACAATCCTTTGATAGTGAATGGGCTTAGATCTAACATGGGAGAAGAAGTGGTTTATAATACAGTGACAAGCTATGTGGCGCGTGTTTGCGGTAAGCGAGAATGACCATTACGATGGTGGTCGGAACGTTGTTTTCAGGTTTGCAGGAAAACAGTCGAGGTGCAAAATGTCAACAAGCGCCACAGTAATCTACAGAACAGGAATATTTGCCAATGTACAAAGCAGATCATGGTATCGATATGTTGAAAGACGACAAAGTCAAGTACGTAACACAGTAATGAAGTTGTTGATCAGAATAGGTAATTAACTCTGAGACGCATATTCGGGGCAGACAGCCGATCAAGCTCGAACGTATTCAGCGAGGTTGTTTTCCAGTATCCAACATATCGTGAGTCGGCTTGGCATTTTAGGAGTACTCAAATTCGCATTGTTCTGGTCCCCCTCCATCTGAGCTGTCTCATTGGGGATCCACAACCCCACTCGCAAGTTAGAAATATTATCAAAAATAACAAACAGATCCTCCAACAAGCAAGCACATGTTGTTCTTCACCGAGCAATCATGAATGGTCGGGTGGTGTAGTTGGTTATCACATCTCGTTAACAACGTTAACTCTAATTCCGAGAAGGTCCTGGGATCGAGCCCCAGCCTGATCAAGCTTGATTGAGGTTCATAGCCTCGAATTTTTTTGATCTTTTACTTTTTGTCATCAAATTTCACCCAAACCAATGCGTCAAGGTGCAATTTGCTGAGTTACGTCCAATGGCGTTCTTTTTGCTTGATCGCGACTTCTCAGAGTGACAGGAAACTTCGAAGGAACACTGATTGCCATTGTGTTAGCACATATCAATATACAGTAGTCTATGATTAGTGCCAAAACAATTTGAATGATTTTCCACGAAATACAAATGACAACGTTTTGAGTCATATCAAAGACAAGAGGTTCAAGAACCCGACCCTTCATCACTGTCCCTATCTGCGTCAACAATCCTAAACTGCGACCCACTTAGTATACTACTAAAATATGAATTTTCCGTCTAACCTCTTGCTTATCACCAGATGGCGGTTTTGAGACCGTAGGTTATACCTTTATTTCTTACCCCTGAGCTCTTAGCGAGCGTTCCAACGTGACACTTCACAAGTACACTGTATTTTCAGAGACCGAGTATTGACGGGCTGAATTGTTGATACTGTATGTAAACATAATGAAAACTTACATATGACAAGTCCAGCCTAGCTTTTTTAAAAGTAAGTCCATAGGATACCAGCTCTAATAAGAGCGATCTGTAAAGGTGTACACTATAGGACTTGGGTGTCAGAGGGAGTGCATCAGGAGCACGTGACAATCTGACCGCAACGTCTAGCAAACCTTGGAAGGCCTGAGTCGTCACAATTAATGTAGATATGCGGGACAATGGTTTTCCAAGGTCGCTTCCAAGTTCTTTATCTAAGGTAAGTCAGTACTTCAGACAGGTACCTAGGTAGCCGGAGGTTGGATGACAGCATCACGTGAGTTGCACGCTAGCTGATCAGCGATCTGTCGCGCTTGAAACAATCGCTTTCCAAATTCCACAACACCATCGTCGCCAAATTTGTATTGATACCCAAGCGTTGCCGCTCACCCGATAAACGAGACTGCTCAGCTCTTATCAATGTGATTTTGCAGGACGCTGCCGCATGTCTGTTCGCATGGCTGCGTTTGGGGGCCCATCTCCAAACGCGGTGAGGCACAAAACAGCGCTCTGATATATCCATCTGTACTCCGTACATCCAGCGTTTACCTTGCAACGCCACGACTCCAATCCAAGACTCTTGACAAGCTTGTCGTCCTTACCACCGCTTGCCGAGAGCCGCGAGATCAGCAAGTCTCCAAGCCGCTGAGATTGTTCAAAGCATGATTTGCTGAGACGTCCTGTCGAATCGCCACCGTGCGAGCTTGATGATCGAAACGTCTGGCTGATAGCGGACCCGCCAACTACGCCGAGCTATACCCAACGAGCCTCAATACTTGGCAATGCTTGATCTCTTTACCACAGTCCAGCACGGCTAGAATTGATTGCAAGAAGCCACGACTTTTGCCGTGGCATTCACTATTGATTATGAGTGAGTGCTAGCCGAGTTATTTTGCCGACATTAAACCCGCGCGGTTAATCGCTCTCCCATAGATGTATACTTACCCACCCATTATTATCCTCGACGCGATTTTCAGAGCGCCAATTCCGGAGCAGGTTGTCTCGAATCTTCAACCCAACACCAGATCATACGCCCATCCAGGATGCACCAACGTGAAAGATGTCAAGTGCTGCCAATGCTTGGAAACACGCACGGACGAAAGATGGTGATGTGTTTGACACTAGGTCTCGTCGAACCACCTCCACCTTTTGAAGACTGTGTACGGTCGTCTCAAGAGTAAACGACTCGTTTCATTTGCCAAGGTATAGATCTGATTTGCTAGATCTTCTCAGGCATTCCTCTGATTACCTACATGGTTTCCATATTCCCCGCATTCTGTTTCATTTCCGAGCTTCTTTCCAATCGCGTGGGATCGTTAGAACTTGCCTCTTAGCATTGAATGCCAGGAGTGAGTGTCACGTCGAGAAGCTTAGACGACAACGCACTTGGAAACTTCTGAAAGAGCTTCATTGATAGCCAAGGCCCGGGTTTTACCATGTCACAAATGCCACCTGCTATTGCCAAGTCCTGCAAGTTCTGCCGATGATCCTACCAGCTTCTTGACTTATTCTGCTTGTAACCATGATGCATGGGCAATCCTCCTCAGGCTGGAACGAAGCGGCCGTCTTGCCGAATGTGTCAGTACAGCTTGAGATTGCTATCATCGCCAAGTAGTGGACGAGCAAGAATCAGCGGAGGGTCTCGTGAAAGGCCGAAAAGTATTAAACATCCTTCAGATCCCTTTCTTTTCATGCCATCAGCGATCAACAGTTCACATTTCACTTCTACTTCTTCTTCATCTCACACTTTTAGCTTACGATTGATTCGTAACCGACTACAATCTTTAATTCTTATTCTTCTTATCTTTCGAAGTTAAACTCCAACTACCGCAAACATGCTCACCAAATTCATCCTTGCCGCTCTTGTGGCTTCCCCACTCGTTGCCGCCCATGGCAAGATTGCAGTCATGGTAAGCGCGCTCCCAATGACTTCTAGTTGTCTTGACACTAATCGGCTCGGCAGACTGGTGATGCTGGTGGAAACACAACTGCTCTCGGTATCCAAGGTGCTGTTGTTCCAGGCCCAGGCAAGAACAAGGTCACGGAAGTCGACACCACAGTGTTCAAGTCGAGGGCTGCTGCATCTGACGGGCTCGGCAAGACCTCTGTCGGCCCAAACACGATGGCTGACATGGCTGCTGTCATGGCTCAATCTGGCGATACTCTCCCTCAAGTGTCCGCGGGAGGAACTCTCTCTGGTACTCTCCACATCGTCACCACAGACGGAGCTGGACCATACACCGCTATTGTTGATCCAACCGGAACTGGAGCCTTCTCCACAGGTACCGAGGCCGAGGTCACCACACAAGTCCCAGGTAGGAAGGGCAACATCGCTGCACCACAGCAACGTTCTCTCTACGCCCGCACCTTGGTCAAGATGGGTATCATGAAGCGTGCCTCCAACGTCAATGAAGATTACCCAATCGCCATGACTATTCCAGCCGACACCAAGTGCACCGGAACCGTTGGTGGACAAACCGGTGTCTGCCTTGTCAAGATTGCCAACCCATCAGGAGCTGGTCCATTCGGAGGCGTCGTTGCCATGCAAATGGCCCCAGCCGCCGGTGATGCTGCTGCTGCTGCACCAGCTGCTGCCAAGCGTCAGATCGGTGCCAAATTCCGCGCATAGATCAACAATAAGGTCGCCCGGCCCCGCTTTAGTATATGTACCGGAGAATGGGATTTGTAAATAAACGTGGTTTTGACCAAGGATAGTGGTATTGAGGAATTTAGCAGTGCCCCAGGCATGGTGGAAAATTTTGATATTGCAATTTTCTTGGTCGTGACTTGTTGGGAGATGGGAGTAAGAAATGGAAAACTGTACATTTTTAGGCCATTGATCATTGATGGTGATTTGTACTGATGGAGAGGTGACTTCGCGAGGTTTGTAAAATCTTGAAGTTTAGTTGAAGTAATCTCATTGATTCTCATTCGTTACGTAGAAAGGAAGTCGGGTTTAAATTCCCAATTGTCCCAAGTGTGGCCTATTTCCGGATAATTTACCACTCTTCTCCCTCACAGTAAGGTATATTTCATTTGCGTCTCAACTGACGGTAGTACTATTACGCATGGTTCATCCAAGACGAAAAGATCTGAGGACTAATTTCAAAAAGTGACAGAACAACACTGTCGTTCACGTGGCACTTCGTTCTAGCCTCAGGCTGACGACAATCCTTCGCTTATTTTATTTCTTTAATTTTTTCCTTTGAGAAACGCTGTTTTATTGCTCCGACACTCGAACAGCTTATTCAGTGTCTCTGAATCAGATTTACTAGCTTTTTTGTTCAATCTTATCCAATTATGAAGTCAGTGGTTTGATTAGTCTGTCACAAAATATTGTCTCTTTCAAAATGTGAACAACGTTGTAAAGAAAAAGGGAATTGGGCAGATTTTTAGCCGAATTCACTCTTACCAGGGGGTCTTCATGCCTGTGAATAGGTTCTGGGCTTTTTGAAGCGATGGGTGAATTTTCTGTGATCCATGAGTTTACGTCTAAAGCTTTGCTGTTTCTTTGATCATTCCTGTGGCACTCGTGAATCGTGGTTTTTACGAGGACTACCCTCTATTCGTTAGTACTACGTGCCCATACAACTCACTACTACCATATTCTAAGGGTACTGAACTATGAGGAGATTAGTCTCCCTTACCAAGCTCTAGCTGATCAATACATGCTAGCATCATATATATTAGAGACTAATTGAATAACCTAAACTAAGTATTAATTCGCTAAATATTGTTATAATTCCAAAGATCTCTTTAGCTCGAATCTACCTTTGGGAAACGAAGTATTAGAGGCAGGTGTTAGGAGTAAGTATTTGACAGCTCATATAAATAAATCAGAGACTCATTATCTATACTGAAGCTAGAAGGATATGTTCTTTGTGGCAAACGTGAGCTATTCGCGGTATGTGGTATTCACGAAACAATACCCTAGGCTATCTCGAATACTCTCATATTAGTGAATACCATGATTTGTTAGTACCACTAAATAGATCTACAACTAGACATCGTGAATGCTCTGAACTGTACTAGGTGAAACACTTGCCTTCATGAGTATGCGACCCTACCACTATAAATTCTATCTCCCTTCTTTACTTAAGTACACTAGAATCTGACATCAGTCTTTCCCCAGCTGAATTCGAGCCACAGAAAATAACACATCCACTTCCAAACGCACAGTACAAGGTCGACATGGATTCACCCCCTTCATCTAGTCCAGCTACAATTTCTGGTCGTAGATTGCCAGCAGACGTGATGTCTCGACGAACAGAAGCGGCGGTAAGAGCCTCCCGCAACAAGCAGAAGAAAAATTCCTCGAGCAGCGATCTCTCGTCCAGCGAAAACAGTGACGAACCCGCAGCTGCCACATTAGAGAATATTAGGCTCTCCGTCTCATGCCTCGACAGCAGACTATCGATGATTGAGGGCAACAAAGGATCTGGAAATACTGCTGCGAACGACAAGAATCTCAAGGAGTTTGTGAAGGAGGTCGAAAAGTTGTTACGGATGGCGAAAGAGTTGGAAGGCAATGGCATCGGAGCTGTCGACAATTTCGTGGGCCGTTAGGAGCTAAGCGCGCACTTATGCCTAAATTCAGGTTGATAATACCGTCACATACAACCCGAGGTGGGTCTTCTTAGCTATCTACGAAGATGGTTCCATTTTGTGGAAAGCTGGTATTTTGAGAGGGAGTGGGATGGCAATACTCTGGCAAAAAAACACTATGTCTATTAAGGGGGCAGTCTCTCGCTGAAGAGAACTCGTAACTTATTTGATAGCATCATAACTATCACAATAAAGAAAATCTACCCGAGAACATGAGAACAATGACTCGAGGTCCTTCAAAATAATTAGGGGCCCAATTTTACACGTTATAGTAGAGAGGACTGTCTGATGACAAACTATAACAGGCTCGCAAACAAAATGTGGACTACTGTATGCGTGCTACGGTGTGGTTGTGAAACGGTCCTGAACTTAGTCTTCTTCATTTGTCGATTAGTGATGGCCGTTGGCGCCACAAGAGGCCTTTGTAAATTCGAGTTACTTTGAAGACTAAGTATTAAGGCCTGAATACTTGTTGCAGATTGCTTTATTACTCTCATGCAAGTACTGCAAGTATTAAGTGACGCCTGTAACTCTTTAGTGTTGCCTACTTAAGTATCTTGTGCCAAGACGATGACGAGAGAGGATCACCAAATATACAGTGGCTAGTCGCGTCCCCTCGAGTCACAAAAATTGTTTATAGGTTTAAATTACAACTGATCAGATATCAACCACTCAGAGCAGGCTATGCTCAACAGTCAAGAGAAGTCATCTTCGATCACAGTATCAGAATTTGGTTTCTATACCATTGATGTTCAATTCCTCAATCATTAAGTTCATTCATTTCAAAACTGACAGCAGTGCTAGCATGGTATCATAGCCTGCTATTCAATAGCTTGATGTAGAACGCTGAAGACCCTATTCGGCTTGTTGAAAGCTACCGGGCATTCCAGCTCCTCGCTGACTTCTTAGTGCTTGAGATACCGTCGGTTCAGTGTCACCATCCACGCTATATCCCACTGTCTCGTCAGGAGTGCTTTGAGCTGGATTTTCATTATTCCAGGAACTATCCTCGCAATTGCGAATTGACTCCGACGTATAGGATCGAGTCGGCATTGAGAATTCTGCTGGGGCTCGATCTGGTGGACGGATTACCCCTGCTAAGGACGAATCCATCTCCCGCCAAAGAACAACACTTGGTTGAACAGTAGAAATAACGTCATATCTTTGACCGTCGCTATTTCCTCGTTTCAACAGAATTGGCGTTGTGATGATATCAACACGTTTGTTGTCGGTTCTTTCATCTAGTTCATGTGGTGCAAGGCTTTTCATCGTGGCCGGATCAAACATCACAACGTTGCACAATTCTTCAGATGTCTGGCCTGAATCTATTTGAATCATTAACACTGCGAAGTTGGGGGTCTGGCTTAGCTCACCGTGCTTGATGAGGGATTGATGGACAGGAAATCGAACTGACCAACTCGAACGTTGCACCCGCAAAAGCCTGGACAAATTTACAGCAGAGCGGAAAATGGTTTTCAGCTCCACACTCATCTCGTCATGGACTGCTGGTCCTTTACTCCAGTGGCGAAGAACAGACATCAATTCTGAAACAAGACCGAAAATTGTGTCCTCCGTGGTTGCAAGGCCTCCTGGACTCGTTTTTGACAACAGTGATGCAGTGTATGCTCGCCAGTCATGAAACTCGCGGCTCGAGATTTGCGCCTTCGTATTGGAAGCTTTCTCGAGAGTAGTCTCGAGGCTCTGAAAGCTCTGAGCCTCGCTCTTCTCCAACCATACGTCAAGAGCTGCTGCACCTGCAGAAGCTCCATCCGGCAAACATGGAAAAAGGCAGCGCGTCATTTTCAGTCCAATCCAGCCTTGGGCCACGTACTTTTTCTGCGACGAGTTGCTCAGAAGCTTGCTCAATTTTGAATCATCCGCACCTGGGGCAACGATGCTGAACTCTGCTCGCACCCTTGGGTCAAGGGAGCTGAGATCAATGAAGCAAGCTGTCCCCAGAAATCTCGACCACGTTCTCACTGCTTTGAACAATGCAAGGAATTCAGCTTGAATGTCACGATCCACAGTCTGAGGCCCTATGAAGAGCTCTTTTTCCTGGGTAGAGGCAAGTATACGCTCTGTCGAAGCTTTGATATCGACCACGATGGTCTTCTGAATTGTAAGCTCATCCTCAAGCCTTTTCACTTTGGCCATAAGGCTGGCGTTTTTGTCCTCGGCGTCGTTTCTTTCTCTGCGATATCTGTCTTTCGTGCTCTCCTGCACAGGATCCCTCGGTTGGTAATTTCGTCGTCCGTTTGTTGAGTGACCATTTGTAGCGCTGTGTCCATCGTGTATATTCCTCGCCGATTGAGATCCAACCTGTGCAGGAGGATGTGCAGGAGGATGTGCAGGAGGGGGACCTTCTTGAGCTGGTCGATGTTTGGAAGTCCGAAAACTCGGGAAAATTGGGAGACTGGGGAGACTTGCGCCCCATCCTTGATTCTGTTCTGCCACATTTGGCTCTTTCTCTCTATCAGTTCGCAACTAAAGCATTCCTTGCAACAACAGCATACAACTTACCCTCACAATCCATTCTGTCATCTTGGATATTGGATCTGTTCTGACGATCCTCCTCGGATCGTTGTGAAATTCCCTTTTCACCAAAACCTCGTGGTTGTGCCATCATTGCTTGTCAGTTTAAGAGACCATCAAGTAATTGAAATCAAAACTGGTTTTGAAGAAATAACCAGCATTTTTGAATCTACTAATCAACCATCTCTCAGGAAAAGTGCGGCGGCGTACCGACTCTCCAAGCCGAGTTTCCACTAAAGCAGCAACAGAGCATCTGGATGTGCAACTCTAGCTTTCGTCAAATACTTCTCTTCCAAGAATCAGGCTGCGCCTCTAGGCAGACTCCTAGTATTTGGAGCCTCACTCAATAATGCACTGCTTCGAGGACGGCTGAAACAGAACAAAAGCAATAGCCTATCAAAAGCGTTCTAGATATCTCTCGGCGCCCAGCATGCAACATTACCGGACGGGGAGTTCCGGCACCGGATTGGTATCATTTGCATGCAGAATTCAATAATCAAATGAGGAAATGCGGCGTTACATCCCTGAATTGGGGGTGTGAGGCTCAAGTCAGCTCTTAATTGGTTACTCGGGGTCCTTCGGCCTCCCCCCAGGTCGACTGCTGGTCTTGCATAATGTACTCTTCGGTGTAATTCAAAGAGAAAATGCAAATGCGGAAATATCTATTCAAACTGATACTCAGACTACTAACAATGATACATAGATAAAAATGGATCAAGTTTGCCGGAGCTGGTGATCGGCTATCATTTCTAGCGGAGTAAACCTAGCGTCCCTCCCTTCATTATATCAATTCTCTTTCGATCTCGTAAATCTCGAATAGCTCTTACTCGTGGATCCTAGAAGATGTCAAAAATTTCAGAGAGTCCACTTTCATCATCGCCAACGATCCAAGATGTGAACAACCCTGTTACGCCCGGCGGAATGCCAACAAACATGCCAAGAATAGACAATGCGGCTGGGAGAATAGGCAGGACTTTTTTTAGTGAGCTGCTCTTTCTCTTCTGCTTCGACGACTCGACTGCAATTTCATCTCGAACCTCTTTGGCAATATCTGTACGGAGTCTCACCTGGTCGTTTTGTGCTTGCCGCTCCCGTTCCATCTCTTTCTGTTGATCCTCCTCGAGTCTCTGTCGCGTCAAGAAGTCGTTTTCGTTCAATTGACTCTGAAGCCTCTTAATCTCATCTTGGTTCGACCGTGACTCCCGTACGAGTTCATTTAACTCCCCATTCACTTCCTTCCCAGCAGCCGTTTCGTCCAAGGTCTTTCCCTCATCAACAAGCTCTCTCTGTATAGCAAGCACAATGTTGCGACTTCCAAGAAGCTGACTGACCATAGCGATTGCAGAGTCGCGATCGCCATGGCACCTCATCATGGTCGACCCTTTCGATATCATATAGGTCCAGAAATGATCGCGTAGATCCCGCTCTCGAATTGCACCCTCCTGCTCTTCCACGCTTTCCCATCGAGTAGTGCAAAGCAGGATATTTCTTAGTGATTGATCACCACACAATTTGGAAAATATTGATAATGTCTTGATTGCGGAGCCTTGGTACCTGACGTCTGTGATTCGATGAAGATAGATGATTCCTTTCAAGGTCACTCCAAGTTTGTATTGGGCAGTGAGCAATCTCGATATTTCTGTCAAAATTTCGACTTCAGATCTACTGCTGTCGTCAAATCCAGGCGTATCGACCAAAAGTACTTTGCTCTTGCCAATTGAAACTGGTACCATAGTACATACAGCAGTGCCTAGTCACAATTAGTGAACTAATGCATAATCTCCGCGGTATTCGAAGGAATCGTAGTCAATGTAAACGTACATGAATATAGTCGGTTGCTCTCTTCAACTACTGTTTTATTTGCCAGAGTATTGATGAAGTGACTTTTCCCGGACCCAGTGACTCCCATTACGAGAATCATATTTGAGTCCGACACTTTTTCCTCGTCAGAAATCATCGTAACGCCTCCTCGTTGGGGCACGTTTGCGGGAAAGATTTGTCAAGCGCAACAGGAACACTGTCAGGGTCTTTTTTTACGCTGGGCAGATTCACCACTTGAGGCTTATAATTAAAGAGTTGCGCAGGATTGCAAAGGAAGTATTCTGCAAGGGAGTAATTCAGGTAAACGCCGAGGGAAAGAGGATTTCATTCCCAGCCGTAAATAGAAATCATGTGGTCCAGCCTCGTCCATCGGTGTCGCCACAGAGGTCTGTGAATGAGGCTATGGGAAGACTATCTCAATCTTTGCATACCATTCGCTTGATAGGCTTCAATGTTTTGGGCTCGTGTGCCCCGGGTTGCATGGTGCATTCCAATAGTCTCCTTATGCACAAACTCGTACGATAATCACATTCTAACCAAGATACTATAGATAGAACCATTGCCGCTTTGAAGTAGACATTTTAGTGGATTAGCTCTTCGAGTTAATACTTAGCTCTTGGAACAATTGTATGATAGAGCGCTAGTCTCTATTTTTATATTCATTTTCACGTACGATAGCTGTCCCGAGACTTTAGCCAGTCGCGAAAGCTCAGCCATTGGAGCGTGGACTGTAGAGATCATTTTATATTTTGATCTCCGTCTTTCCTTGAGCCCAAAGAATGCTGATTATTTTCATTATATGAGAACCACATGCTATCGTCTATCTAACATCGTCTATTCGCTATCTATCAAGATGAACAACAAAAGCTCTGATATTGTCATCGGTATCGACTTTGGAACAACGTGAGTACTAAAATCCTTCAACTTGTTTTTGTCATCGCCCACTAAAGTCTACAAATGACAGATATTCTGGTGTTTCTTGGGCATATCCTGGGAGGAAGGAAATCCGGCTCATTACTGACTGGCCCAATCCGAAGACCAAGAATCCCAACCACGAGAAAGTCCCTTCCACCATAAGCTATCGCAATGGAGTTGTTGAACGATGGGGTTACTCTAATACGGCCCGAGATGAGACTTTCAAGTGGTTCAAGATCCTTCTCGAACCAAATCACAAGTATCACGATGAGGTGGAAGAAGTCAAGGAAAGTAGCAAGCTACTCAAATCTTTGAAAAAGGCACCGGAAGAGATAGTGGCAGACTATCTCCGAATATTGTGGGATTACACTATGGAAGATATCAAAAAAGACCGTGGTGATGAGAATTGGAAGAGAGATTATGCTCTCAAGGTCGTCATTACGGTTCCAGCAATGTGGAGTCATGCTGCGAAGGAGAAAACTAAGAAAGCGGCTATCCTTGCTGGTATGCCTGATAACATAACAATGATCACAGAGCCTGAGGCTGCAGCTATGTCAGTCATGCGTGACAAGTGTGAAGATGACGCTCTTGGGGTAACCATTATTTTCCGAAAGAAAAAACTCCGCTAACCGCTAGTAGATCGATGACACGTTTGTTGTTTGTGATGCTGGCGGCGGAACTGTTGACTTGATTAGCTACACAATCAATAAACTAATGCCGCTGACAGTAGAGGAGACTGCCCGCGGCGAGGGTAAGTTTATCTCCATACAGCCATTTCTTAGGTCCCAATGCTGACTTGCGCGACTACCAGGCGGTCTTTGTGGATCAGTCTACCTGAATCTAGGGTTTCAAAACCACATCGAAACTCTTGTCGGCGCACAAGCTTACAAAGAACTATCGGAGCCTGCGAAACGAAACATGATGATGGAGTTCGATCAGACTCTCAAGCGAATTTTCAACGACAAAAGTGACCAAGTCCACAGTGTCGATCTCTTTGGTGTCGACGATGATCCAGATAACGGTATCGAGAATGACATCGTTGTGCTTAAGAAGTAGCAATCCCACTACCTTCTAGTTAGAGACCACCCAACTAACAGATCCCAAGAACGGCACTTAAAACAATCTTCGATCATGTAATATTGCAAATTGAGGCTCTTATTTCGAAGCAGATAGCCCAAATCAAGGCGAAGGGAAAGACTGTCAAGGTAAGTGGAACATGCCCGAAGGTGCAAAAGAAATCTCCGAGAAGATGCTTACAAGCTCGTTTCACAGGCCATCCTTCTCGTGGGTGGGTTCGGTGAGAGCAGTTATCTGTACGATAGGATTGAGAATTGTCATCGGGCAGATGGTATTCCAGTTCAACGTGCTCAGGGAGCGTAAGCACTACCAATTCCGTTCAAGCTTACCTTTTCTTGAGCCCATCTGATGGCATGATAGTTGGTCCTCAATATGTCGCGGAGCAACACTTGCAGGGCTGGAGGGAATCAAAGGCGCCACTGGTATTGGTCCAAAGGTCAAATCACGCATTCTTCGATACAGTTACGGGTTTCCCATACTCGTCCCTTTCCAAGCGGGTGTCCACGAAGAGCGTGATAAGCTACTTGATCCTGCGGAGGGAATCTATATGGCCAAAAACCAAATGAAGTGGCTGCTTGAAGCAGTAGGTTCCCTCTTGACATCCAAGAGAAACGATTGGCAACAGATGCATGGCTGACTTGTGAAAGGGCGACTCCGTGGACACGGAAAGAATAATTGAAACCTCTGTTTATGAAAGCGTTCAGGTGGGATTTTGGGACAGTGGGAACAAGCAGTTCCAGCAGACTTTGTTTTGTTGCGAGGACGAAACGCCACCCATAAGGCGAATAGATTGTAAGTGAATAATCGGTAAAGAGACCCTATGAATATTGCTAATGAGTATCCCAGCGGTCGGTGAATTGTGCACTGTGCACTACACTGTGTCAGAATCGAAGCTCTATATGGAAGATTCGTACAAAAACCCAATCACTAGAGAAAAATGGCGGAATGCGACATTCGACTTCATGATCATGACTCGAAGAGCTGGACTTGACTTCGCGGTCTCGTACCAGAATGAGGTGCTAGCAACGGTTGAAGCACAGTACAAAGAGGATTTCTAGAGGACAGCTAATTCGCTAAATACTGTTTGGGTGTAATTGTGATTCAAATATTAATTGTTTTGCACATGCGCATGTACCTATACAATGAAACTATATCGCCCATGCTGATGCTTCTGCACCTCATACCTGAGCCGAACCTCGTCTACTGGCATTTTAGCACTCATACAATGAATTTCAATTCTTCGAGAAGAAGTCAAGGACACTAGGTGCAGAGATAAAGCGAAGTTGGAAAATATCGTCCATTTGATGAGGGGAAGAATTGACCGAGAAAAGGCTGGACGACTGCATTAAAACGCGGCAGCTACAGCTTGCAAGAAACACCTATGACGAAGAGCCACGCCCGGAGTATCTGGGTTGAGTGGGTTGCGAAGTACGAGCGAAGCTGACAGGCGTCGGCAAAGGATGAGATCCGGGATAGGAGGAATTTTATGTCTCCACCAAACGCTCAGAGAATCTAGGGCCATGTAGCAATATTACTCATATTACAAGCGTGTCCCCAAGACAAAATACGTAGGGGAAGAATGGGTGTATGTACCTAAGAGAAACCTTATCCGATGAGTGTGAGATGCTATCAACATTTCAAGCGCGGCTTCATTTTGCTAGGCGCAGGTGCGATCTAAAATAATATGTACAAGAAAGTCTCATCTTACACCGAGAGGTTCTAATCTCTCATTGGCACGTCTCGCAAATTCGGACAGCTATCTAGCAGTCATCATCGTCATCAATGATAGAAGATTCGAAGGGTGCGGATGGTATAGTGACTGGGGTAGTAGAGTTGGAGTAAGGCGGGGTTGTAGTTGGGACGGTAGAGTTCGACGAGGTCTCTAAAGCGAGGATCTTGGCAGCAGCTTGCTCGGCAACCACCATGACAATAGCTTGAGTATTACCAGTTGGCAGATCAGGATGGATAGAGGCGTCCACGACGAACAGGTTATCGGTACCGAAGACCTTGGCATTGGTATCAACAACTGCAGTTCCATCATTGGTCGCTCCCATCATAGCAGTTCCAACGAAATGGGAACCAGATATGTAGCTCGTGGATGACGAAGAACCTGTAGCAGTTGCGTCGCTTGGTGTCAAGATTGTAGAGTTTTTAGCGGCATTGAACAGGGAGTCAAGGAACTCCACAACGGCAGCTTTGTCTTCGACAGTGTTCATCAATGGCTCAGTAGTGAACGTTGTTGCACCGTTGGGGGTTATCCCGAGGACTCCAGAAGAGGTAGCACCATGAGTGAGGTAAACCTTGGCACGAACAACGCCTGCTGAGGGAGAGTTAACAGTTCCTTGAAAGAAACGAGTTGCGCCATCTGTGGAGTTGAGGCTGGACCAGAAGTTCAAACGCTGGCCACTTTGAGCCAGTGGTCCGCTCGCATGGGCGAAAAGATCGATATTGGTTGCATCTGGGCTGGTGAACTGAGCTTCAGACAACGAGGTAGCATTTGCAGCAGCGCCGGCCTTGAATGTGAGTGTGAAGATCGGGTGATCGCGCAGGTTCTCGCCTACGGGAAGGTCAATCCATTCCGATTCTTCTGGAAGAGTAATGCTACTGCATCCATTCTTGACGATGTTAATTTGTTCGCTAGGACCAATGCCGCTATTGAACAGAATGCGAGGGCTCGACATTGCACCGGCAGCAAGTATAACTTTACCGCCAGCGTTGACGTTGATAATCTGTCGAGCACCTGTGGAGGTCTCAACTTCCACGCCAGTAATAGCAGAGCCTGTTCGAATGGCGCGGAGAACTTTGGTTTCCAAGGAAAGCTTGAAATTTGACTCTGCCTGTGCGAGAGGCAAGTATGACTTGACCGGACCAGCGCGGAGACCATCCTGGATGTCCCAAGGTGGGTAGCTGTAGATTTGGGTTTTTGAATTCGGTTCTTCAATAGCATCAACTTGACTCCAGCCCATGCTAGTCAGGAACTTAGACATAACATTAAATGCACCCTGATCGTATCGTTTGCCATCGTTAGACGCAAGTGTCGTTCCTGGGTTACGCGAGTACAATCTTTCAGCAGCCGCGCTAACATCACTCCACTTCCAGCCCGTAGGCCATTTGTCATCGAAATCGCGTTCCTGGGGATGAACAAACATCAGTGCATTGACCATGGTACCACCTCCGAGAATACATCCGGCTTGAGAGGCGGTGTCTGAGCAATACTCCGAAGTATCTGAAGCCGATGAGAGGTAGTAAGACATCGAAGGAACATCGTATTGTGTGACAGTGTCGTTCCAAGATACGGTACTACGGCCGCCCTGAGCATAAGTCGAAGTCTTGCCTCCTTCTAGCAACAAAACTGATTTGCCACTTTCGGTCATGCGTTGTGCGACAATGATACCGGCTGGGCCGGCTCCAGCAATTATATAGTCGTAAGTGGAGTTAGATACCGTAGCGGTGGAGTTAGCACCAGTCGTGGTGCATGTACTGTTAGATCCAGATCCAGATCCCCCGGTGGTGCTATTGCTCGCAGACGCCATTGCAGCCCATGTAGCATAGTCCGCAGACTGCGCACTTGAGAGGGTCAATCCAAATCCGCCAAAGCCTGCATCGTGATATGTGAACCCAGCCGAAGAGACAGATGATGGATTGGTTGGAGTCTTAGTTCCTGTTGCAAAGCCAAGAGATATACTTTCCGTGCTGACAGCGAATGAGAGTGCCGTTCCGGTGATACATCCAGAACATAAGAAAGTGTAGGACATGTGTGTAGAGTTCACAAATGTACCATTAGCGATAGGCGATAGGGACATGCTTGCGTTCGTAGAGGCGGTTGGTGAGGTATATCCACTGCGGGCTTGTAAGCTCAGATAGCATGGCCATCATATGAATTATCATTACCTGGCAGTGTAAAGACCTCCAACCACTTCATCGGCGTTTGGCCATGCACATACAAGAAGACTCCCCGCCATGATTGGAGTGAGGGCAATACCGGCGTACCCAGTGCCATTTGTCGGGAATACCTGAGATTTTTGTCAGAGACTTTATTCGATAGATACAGAGCAGTACTTACCATCTGACCAATGAAGTCCGACTCTACCGTGGTTGGTACAGCCATACCAAATGTGAGGCCAGTAGCGTCGGTATATTGTTGGAATGAAATGCCAGTGTTAGGATCAACGAAGGCCGTTGATTGAGCGGAAACTCCGGCAGCAAAGGCCAGTGCATTGAAATTGGTACGCATGTTGACGGTTTTCAGATAACCTGATGGAAATGGAATTTCTTTTTGAGTGATAGGTGCGGAGACACAAAAAGCTCAGTTCTTGACTGGCTTTATAAGGAACGTATTGAAGAAGAGTCTTTGAACAGGAAGATGCCGTCGAGGCAGTGAAAGTACGCAACTAGGCGACTGAAAGAATGAAAGGTGGTGAAAACCCGAAAAGAACAGAAATCTTGCGATGACGGAAAGAGAATAAAATTTGAGGACATCGTGAAGCTTTTGACTTTGAACGAATGCCTACCAACACAGGGGGAAAAGTCCACCAGGACCACAGTTAAAGTTCTCCGATGGCAACTGTCATCAACTTGGCACTTTAACTAAATTGTGTTCATCGCCTTTCAATTTATTTGACTTTGACTCCCACAGCACTTGTGGATCTCTAGCGGGGAAGTGCAAGAAATATAGGATGTGATGTTGGGATGTCATGACGAATCTTTCCGCAGTCTTTGGTCCCATTGTCGGCTCGCTCCTTTGCTCCACAATGTTTCGCAGTCCAGATGTTTCAAACTACCATGGAAGAACAAACTGCCTCTCCGGCCAAGACTGACGGACCCCACAATACTGCATAACAATGCATATTGCACGCGGCTCCTACACCTAGACCACAACGATTTAGACCACTCGGCGATTTCCCATTAACATTCCAGCTCCTGACGACGGTCATGTCTCCAAGAATACAGCCTCCAGGAACATTGTCGTCTAGCCACGAAGCCCGGAGGCGCAATGTGTGCTATTTCAAGGAACAATGCCAACGAAACGAACTTTACGGGACCTCATCGGTATAACAGCGTTTCCATTACCGGCATGAATAAGGTCAGAACGAATCATTATCGAGACCTGACTCTCCAATTATTGCGAGCTCGAAAGACTATGACAACGCACAGGTGAAAAAGTTCGAACTTTGCTACTCAGCATGTGGTAGACACTGCTCCTCAAGCCATCGGCTTGAGCTCTCGGGAACTGTGAACATCCTCCAAGCTATCGAAGTGTCAAATTCTCACAAACACCGGTAGATCCTGTCGCAGATATCTATCCGGGCTCAACCTCTATATCAGATGACAATGCGGCGCTTGCTGTCCAAGCTCCGCCGGTAAAGGGCTGGTGGGGGTACAGCGTGCAAAGAGAACGATGGAGAGAAGCACGCGAAAAGACTGCGAACTCAAAATGACGGTTTGCAACATTCATTGTGCACTCACTCGAGGTAATAAGGTACCATACTTGAGGAGATAAATTTGGCAGTAAAGAAGAGTTTTGGTAAGCGGGCGAACCCCAACAACCCTAGCCAAATCAGGTTAGTCTTTGAGTTCTCTCACCCCTGATTTAGTCAGCTTGTGAGATGTTCGATAAACGATCGTTCTGAGGGCATCTCATCCTCCGCTAGCAAGCGGTGTCAATTCAGATCAGCTGTGATTCCCTGCTATGTCAGATTTGAATTGCGTGGGGTAAGCGCGCATGTATATACGTACTTTATCAATCGCTGGTCGCTTATATTTTAGATTCCAATTACATTCTTGTCGGCAGGTATAATATCTGAACACAACCAGAAAATTCTTTTGGTAGTACTCACGGGAGTGGAAACAGACATATTTGGACAAGCACAACAGCAAAATTGCAAATTGTATTTGTGTTCAGTCACATATCTGGCGTATGTCATCGCTCGCTGCAACAGAATTCTTAGGATACTTCACTACGGAACTGTTTACAGCGCGCTTACACCTTTCGCCCGCAACGAATGGTATCTTCCACTTCGCCGTCGATTGTAGAGTTCCACTTCAAGATTAGAACTGCGCCACCGCTTAGACCACAATTAGCGAAGCTGAAGTTGTCTTTGTGTAGGATGAGTGCAGGATGGAGTATTCAGCATCGCGTTTTCTGGCGACTTCCATTATTAGGACACCTGTTTAGTGGTCGATGGCAAAGCAAGCTCAGTTGACCAGCATGGACGAGTAGGAACTTGTGTGGACGATCTCAGTCGCAGTCCTTGTGGTAATAGAACAATTAACCTTTTCTCAAGGAAATTTTGGCCTGCCAATATGTACTTGATGCTAGTTTTGCGGCCACGAATTCATCCTGAGGCAGGCGAGAGGAGGTGATTCCTCCAAGATGCCGCACTTTCTGGTGTCTTCTTTTTGCAAAATGGACTGTGGCTTGTGCTCGTTGCTCTCGATATAGACGATATCTTGACAGTCGTCGAATCTAGTCATTACCCCAGCATCTTGACTACTTCCATGGATGAGTGTTCAACTGCTGGCAGGGTCCTAGCCGTCTTTGCAAAGACCTTCTACAATTCAAATTAGCTGGTGTTGAGCTCCACAAGTTCAACAGTATCACTCGAAGGGAGGTTTAGCGGTGCAAACGCGTCCATGGTGAGTGACTGCCCACTAAAACATCGCGAAGATCGGTACCATAGTTTCGCTTACTACTTATGAAATACCATTGTTCGGAATGTAACCGAGGAAGGCATGTATCACGACTCACAAGCTAGACCTGATGTAAGCATACGAAGTACAATTCCCAACAATGATTATTGATCACAATTGGCAACCTATCAACGCAACTTGGCCAAGCAATTTCCATCATTGCTGGCTTAGCCTCTAGACTGATAAGGGCAACTTCCCTCGAGGTCTCCAGAAACTTCGTCGAGAAATCAAAGAGCGACTCCCGTGGATAGAACATATTGCTGTCTGGCACGGAACCATTGGGGTATCGGAGGCTCTAACAGAAGGAGGTATTGCAAAATACTATTTGCTTCAAGGCAACTAGGAAGCAAAACAACGTGGGTTTTCGGAGGAGTGCCAGCGACGCAAGACAGTATTACGACGATGGATTTCACTGACAAATCTGGCAAGCGTAACGCTGATAGTGCAAGGACAGCACGAAAGAAGCACATGAGCCTGTCATCTGGAGACCCAAGGCAAGCTACATGTACGCAAGCAACAGAGAAAAGAGGCTTCTGAGACTCGAAATGCCAACGCTGAACACCAAGACCCCCATCCTAGGAGTTTTCAACATCAACTTACAGCCTCAGACAGAACTTATCAAGCTAGAACATTTCGCAAACTTACCATCCGCTGAGCCATACATGATACGTGCCCACACCTCCAGGAAAATCTGTCAGCCAATTCGGATGCTGGAATCTAAGATCCGTCCTCTACTTCTAAGTCTTGGGACGAAAGGATATGAGATATTGACAGCTTATCCACTTCACTCAGCCGTTCATGCTGTGAACAAAAATGATGCGCAAATTGCAGTTCTAGGATTAGTAGATAAAATGACTAGCGCCGCAGCTGTGCTGCGATTCAACATCCAAACCGAAGAAGAAGGTATACATGTTAATGTTGAATTGAAAGCGATTAGTCGACTAGGTAAGTCTACTTTAGATTCGACGGATATTATACAAATTGATAACTCAAAGGTGTTTATATATCTTGGGACGCTAGAGATCCGCAAATTTCTAGTCTGAAATTATGTGGGCAGATAGTCTCTCCAGAACTGATACGCTACGATTCGAAGGAGAAAGTCCTTGAAGTGGATTTAGAGACGGCTTGGGAGGCGATTGGAACGCTACTTGAAAAGAAACAGATTGGTGTTGACTTGTTGATTTATTGAGGGGAGTTGAGAGCGGTTCATGAAATAAACCACATCAGAGACAATGGATATTCGATATTTTCTGCTTTTCTTTGAACGGCATCATTTCTCTCGAAGTCGAGGGGCTCAGCTCGATGCCACCAACACTCGGTTGTGGCGTAGCGATGTATTGGGGGCCATGCACGTGTGTTTCTAGCCTAGCGTAGAATTTGTAGCTTATGTAACTCTCCTCCTAAAGACTGACGTAGCATTGCAACTAGCTTCGCAGTATCTTTCAATCCCTCAGTACTCGCTCTCGCCTTCGTTCTCCGATTGTCTGACGTTAATGGACGCAAACAACACTTCATTACCAAGACTTCTCATATAGAAGCGCATCCCGCTAGCCCCCATCTGAAGACATCCCAACACACCCTCAAAATGGCACCCAAATCTAGACAATATCTTCATCACGTCTCCTAACACGTTCGCTAATGACCATGGCCTATGATTACAACACCGACTCACCCCTCTCAATTACCGCCTCCATAGCCGGAATCCTAACCTTCCTCGTCGCCGTCCTCGGTACTCTTTACATCCGTCTAAAGTACCTCCGCGAAGCAGACACCGAGTACTTCCAAGTAAAAGCCTCCTTGTCATGGTATAAAACCGAGTCAACATGGATGAAAGACCTCATAAACTCCTCGCCCGACTATAGCTCCTCAGCAAGCTCGTCGCTCAACGATCTCAGCCCTAACGCCAACCCCAATGTCTCTAATCCCGCGCCAGGACGAAGTGCGATTGAGCATGAGATGTACATCTTCGTCATGGATCAGCTTGGGACGCTGGAAGAGAGGCTGTTGGAGCTGTTAGAGGAGGTGGAGACGGCGGCTAACAAGAGTCAGGGCGAGGAGAAGGAGAAGGGGATTTGGTATCGAGGGGGTTGGACCGTTGTTCCGAGGAGGGTTAGGGGAAGGACGGATATTGCTATTAGTTGGTTGTCTGTTAGAGCTAAGGCGCTGGAATTGGTTAGACAACGGGATGCGCTGGGAAGTAGAGTGCTGTTTGCGCAGATGAGTATGATTAGTTCGTAAGTTGGACCTTTCTGGTAGCTGGGAGCTGGGAGTGTCATGTGATACGATTGGGAGAGTGCTAATTGGGAATAGGAGAGTGAGAGATCAGGAATTCAAAAGTAGGAGAAGGGAATTGGCTCAGAATGAGAGGTTGGATAGGATGGAGAGTATGGTCGTTAAGCAGAATGAGAAGCTGGACAAGCTTGAGGATCTGGTGTACAGGATGATGCACAGTGCGAAGGTAGGTCTTGTGGGAGCTCGGAACCGTGAGGACCAGCCAGCTTCGAAGGAAGGCCATCAACCTGCGACATCACCTGGAGGGATCAGTACAGTGATGACTGTAAATCAACCAGAAGCACAACCACCATCACCAACATCCCGGCGGAAAAGGTCCAGCATATCGTCTAAATTTCATGGTATTCCATCTACCTGAATCTAATACAACTCATATCCCCAAACTTTCAGGAATATCCCGCAAAATACTAGGCTACCAGTCGCCCAGAATATGTCCAACTCAATCACACTCCATATCCATAGACATCCCAGAGGTGGACTCCGCTTCATTATCGCGTAGTATCCATAGGTATTGGTGATGTGTATGAGGTAGCATCCCGCGGAGACGCTGGAGGTGAAAAAGAACAGCTGATGCAGGATTTGCGGTATTCGAGAGCTCGGAAAGGGCATGATAGAAGAGGGCGTCGGGTGTGGATGGAGGGTATAGAAGAAGAAGAGGATCACTATTCCCGTTGTCAGCAGTGGTTATGGTTATAGAGAATGCGCGGACTCACCAGGAAAAGCCTGCATCGTCCTCCAGAACAATTTGTCCCATTCCATATCCGCCGCGTACTGGCTCATAACCAGAACATCAAGCGTGAAGTGTAACATGGTCAAACTTATACTCCATAACATCGATTCCCCTAGCCTTCCGATCAGAGGTTGTCCATCATCTCCCGGGTTACTCTTCTTCTGTGGCACATCAAGAATTCCAGCTTTCTCTGCGAAACCTAGCAATGTCTCTTCGGAGGGCCCGCTGCGGTCGGGCTGTTTGAGTGGGATCTTCTTGGAGTCCTTAGCCTTTTTCGCCATGGTTCCGAAGGTGTTGTCGATATACTCCGTAGGATCCGTAGGAGAGAGCGAATTGGTGTTCGTCTGATATTCCCCGTGTTTCCTGATCCCCAACGCGTTCCTCCCGCCTGCAATGCAGTGCAAGATGGAGAATTCGGGTGCAGCCTTATGGCGAGTCCGTCGGGCGGCAGCCAACGCCAAATCAGCAGCCGGTCCACGCTAAAACGCCCCGTAAAAAAGATGCCGCCAGCGTGGCCTTCACGACAGCTGCAACCACGGTCCCCTATCTGGCTATCTGGTCCCTTACGAATAGATAATAACCTTAAACCTCACCTCCCCTCCCCTCCATTTCCGCCACGAACGTCAATTGACGACGACATACAACGACGACGACAGCGACGACGATGACGACGACGTGTCAACATGCAATGGATATCGCTATTCTTGCTGCCGGTTGTCACAGTGGCTTGCTGGCTGTATACTGTTAGTGTGACGAGGGGCAGGTTTCCGAAGTTGAGGAATAAACGCATCTGTCTGTTGATCGCGCATCCTGATGACGAGGCTATGTTTTTCGCGCCGACGGTGCTGGCTTTGACGGAGCCGGCCCTGGGGAATCATGTCAAGATCTTGTGTCTGAGTAGTGGTACGTTCTGTCTCTTTCCTCCTTGTGCGAGGCGGTATGGGCTGTCCAGCGGGTTACACACGTGGGCGCATTGCGAGTTCGGGACTGACAGTCTGGTGCGAACACAGGAGACGCAGATGGGCTTGGGGAGACGCGGAAGAAGGAATTGGTGAAAAGTGGCATGTCACTTGGCCTCAAGAAAGAAGACGATGTGTTTGTGGTCGAAAGCCCGTATGTCTCCCCCTCTGCCCCTCATCCACTTTTGCGACACCATCTAATTGAAGGGCAGCGAATTCCCAGACAGCATGACGATCGAATGGGACGCAGCTAAGATCGCGACTCTCCTCTCCTCAGCATTTGCGCCGAATCGGTCGATGCCTATGATGAACAAATCGGTCGATGCCCGAACGGCTACGATCGACGTCCTAATCACGTTCGACTCCACAGGTGTTTCCTCGCATCCAAACCACATCTCTCTATTCCACGGCGCCCGCGCTTTCATATCCTCCCTCCTACACAACCGACCTGGCTGGCAGTCTCCAGTCGATCTATACACTCTCACCTCTGTCTCGATTCTCCGAAAATACACAAGCTTCTTCGATAGTATGGTCAGTCTGGTAGCCATGGCATTCAGCAAACGAGAAATGGGTGAGCATCCCAGCCCCTTGATGTTCATGAGCGGCCCCGGAGAAGTGCGAACAGCGCAAGGCGCAATGACGAATGCGCATATCAGTCAGATGAGGTGGTTTCGATGGGGATGGATTGGGCTGAGTCGGTATATGGTTGTTAATGATCTGAAGCTGGAGAAAGTTACCGGTGCGTAATTGGAGTGAGGGACTGGAAGGAGTATTGGCAGGCATAATGGCATTTTCATCTCTTTCGTTAAATATTTTTTTGCGTCAACAGCGATCATAGCCATGGCGAACTTATTGCTGCTTGTATACACCAGATTGTAGTTACATACCCAGTCACTCTAGTTCTCCCACATGGTGTGGTCGAGATAATACGATATTTCACATGATCTTATGCTTTGCTATTCAAGGCTCTGTTCAACATATTTATAAATTTTCTACTGTCGTCTGCCCCCGGTATCCAATTCGATTGTTCTATCCCACAATCAACGGAACGTAGGTATAAAAGCGGTCTATCTTAGATCGTATCTCTATATTATTTTAGTTCACCTGTCATCAGATCATCCCACCGTGATATCATTATTTCTGAAATGCCATCACGGCGTACCGAAAGCTGCCATTCGCGAAACCTCTTCTCATAGCTCGGAACGCTTGCATGAAAGCAAGACCGTCTCGGCCTTGTGAGACAGCAAAGGCCCATAATGAAGGGTTTTGGATCAGAGCCCATGATATATCCCTAAATTAAGTCAGTAAAACTCAAGACAAGAGTTATAAAAGGCGGGTGTTCTTCTCACCATGTCTTGGAAACTTGCTTGCTGATATCGAATGGTTCAGCGAAGTTTTTGAGACCAGCCGTCTCGGCGTACCGTACGTAGTCAGCCTTTGTGCAAAGTGGAGGGAGTAACATTCCATCTGAGACCTCATCAGTTCATTGATCCACTTCCATCTACTAGAGGTATAGGGAAATACCTTCAATAGGAGAAATATCATCCTTGAACTCCTTCTCGCTCAACCCCTCATTCTTGAACCAATCCGCAACAACCAGCTTCCCACCATCCTTCAATAGCAAGAACGCATTCCGGAAAAACAACTCCTTGTTCGGCAGGTGGCTCATTGCTTCAGAAATCCACACACAATCAAACTTCTCCTCATTCGGAGCAGCAGTGAAGAATTCTCCCATCTTCTCAGCATCAAGCTCGATAAAGCGGACAGAACCTTGTCCGAGATTTGAAGTACCGTTGTCGGATGCTTCGGAGCCACCAGCTTCGAGAGTTATTTTCTTGGCTATCTCGACTTGTCGACCACTTATCGTTACGCCAGTGACTGAGCAGTCGTGAGACTTGGCGAGGAAGCGAGATGTCCCGCCGATACCACAGCCGACATCTAGAACCTTACTGCCTTTTGGAAGGGCAGATCGCTCTAAGAGCAGCTCGATCAGTTGTAGTTGAGCTTTCTCCTTGGTGTCGTTCTCGGTAAGGAAGTATCCATGGTGGATATGTTCACCCCTACGTGCGATCAGCTACAGGTCTAGGTGGGAATGGGTATAAAGATGGAAGGTACCAGAGGGAGTAGTAATAATCAGATGCCATTTCATAATGATGTCTTATTCGACCTTTGAGAGCTTGGAACGAAATAAAGGGTTCTGGCTCTGGTATCTCATATTTCTCTATCACTTCGTTGGCGTTGGCGTCCGCGGGGCCAGCCGCTGATGGTGGGGCTGGAGTTGCCATTTAGAGAATTGTTCGTGATGTTGGAGACGTTCAAAAATCAATTGCCGTACAAGTGAAATAAGGGCGAATGGTCTATGAGGACATGTATATGTAGCTAGATGAAAATTATGTCAAGTCGCGGGAACAGAAAGAGCTGGAGGTCGTCTGTGCAGATGGTTGGTTGAGGTTTGAGAGCTCTCATTCAAGTTAGCTCAGGTACCGAGGTACTTAACCAGATCTAGCTTGGCGCCGATGTACAAATTGACATCAACAACGACATCTCATCCTGCTCTGGTTCGCTCATGATAGTTTTGTCATGTTTTCGGTCCCCGAGGAATTCCTATCAACGAGTCCCGCATTCGAATTGCAAGTCGAAATTAGTGGCGAATGGCTGCCCGATAATTGGGTTCTGGAGCACGTGTCAATTTGCATATTCGAAGGAAAAGGAGTCCCAGATTGACAGATCCGCTCCTCAGAAGAATCGAGCTGTGCTTACCTATTGTTATGGATAGACAACATATGTTCTGCTTCTGTTTCTTACACGTGGGAATTTTAGTAGCAATCCAGAACATGCACCGTCAAGCCATGGAAACAGCCCGCTCGACCCCAATAATAGTCAGGGCTTGACTCTACCTTGTCCCTCATTTCCTCTCGAAAGTGTTCTTACTCCGTGGACGCGGGAGGTTGAAGACAGCATTCGTTTAAGAACACTAAGATTCGAAGTATATTCTCGAAATCTTCCAGAATACTGTCGGCTATCTCACGATCATGGTCTTTGCTTGTGAGTCCAAAAATAGAGACCTACTAATGTAGGTAAGCCACAAGAATCCAGAGAAATAGTCCCCAACGATTCCAGATCCCGTCCAAAGGTGGAAAGATCAAGGACTGCACGATCCCGAAAACTATCAAAGCCAGATCTCAGTAAGATCATCTTGCCCCGCGAAACGAATTCAAGACAGGAGGCGAATGTATATTTCTAGAAATTCACGGACCAGATGGTCTGCATATCGTTACGATGTACGAGCCTACGAGCCTACCTGAGCCATGCTTCAATTCGGCTGCTCCCGCACCAAGATCTAGCTTATCATGAATGTGCAAGTAATATGGCATCTTTATGCTGTCATGGCAAATCGCGTTCCAGGAGTGCGTTTACGGGTCTCCTGGGTCTATTGCAAAGCACTTGGAGTAAAGATCTGCGGGGGCGGCTAGTCGTAAATCCTTCAGCTACGACGAAACATTGCGCAATCCTAATACTATCGTGCTTATTAATACGTTTAACGTCAATAGATACGATCATACGAATCAGCGTTAAGAACATTCTCGGTTAATCACGCCCTGATGCCGTGCTACCTTGTCTGGCACACCGAGTCAAGACCAACAGACGCTGCCGCTGCGTATTGTACGGTCCATCAACTTAGATGTGTGTCTTCACAACGGTGGCTGATTCTCTGTCTAAATAACGTTTATCAAAACTCTCAATCTTACACTTGATAGGGAATTGACTGAATCAATTTCAACCGCGATGGTGGCCGCGTCAAATATGGCCCGGAATCGATCGGTTTGGGATACACATTTAGCTGCGGCGCGGCTCGCTCTGGCCAATCAACGACACGTCTTGCCGTCAACGAAGTACATCGACACGACGTGCACAACCACAAATAGTCAATCCGAAGGATTCAGAAGGTACACTTTGCATACTCCTTGGCAGGCAACCCATTTTATGTCAACGTTGCAGTTAAGGACCCAAGAAATGCGGCTGGAAAGGACCCATTGGAACCGAAAACAAGAGTTGCTTCATTCTTCAACGATGTCACCCTAAAACATAAGACTCACCCATCAAAGTAACATGGTTGGTAGAATGTCAGAAGGCAAACGTCGCATCTTTATTGTGGCTAAATAATTTCATGCTGTAAGATTCTCAGAGGGGACATTGGCTGCATCCACTAGCTCAAAGGGATCTTTCTTTAACTCTCTTTTTCCCCACTTCAACGTAAGTTATCTGGCCTCGGAACGATGTTTGACGTTTTCCTAAACCTTTGAGATATCACGAAGATTTCTACCGGCATGTCTAACGGCTCGCTCGAATACCAGAGACCACTGATCCATGAGAATCTACAAGGCGGCTACGTTGCTACCATTATAATACTACTCATCATTAGCTATGTCTCGGTAATTTTGAGAGTAGCCGCACGGCGTATCTCTCACAGCAAGTTCGGAGTAGATGACTGGCTCATAACTCTCGCTTTGGTAAAGTTTCAACCCTAATATTCCGTGCAATCTTGTCTAATCTACTCAGCTTCTAATGACAGCACTCTGCGGATGTCTTCTGGGACTAGTTCATCTCGGTATGGGTAGGCATGCAATTCTTATCAAGAAGACAAGAACATTTAATATTGTAAGTCAGTGTCGCGTTGCCGATGGTTTAAACGCTGATCTGTACGTCAAATTAAATTAGCTTAGCTTTGTTGCCAAGAGTCTTTACGGCATCACTATTTTAGTTCTGAAATTATCCATTCTTTTCTTGTATCATCGTATTATTTTTATCAAGAAATGGTTCACTCGCTCCCTCATCGCCATCGGGTTCGTAGTCTTCGGCTATACGCTTGTCCAGACAATTGGAGGTGTCATGAGATGCAAACCAATAGAATCGCTATGGACACCAGGTATTCCGTCGACGTGCATCAATTTCGGAGCTTTACTTGTTAGCATGGGCGTTCTTCATGTATTGACTTCGATTTTAATCTTACTTATTCCCATTCCTATTCTACGACAGCTTGAGATTTCCAAGACCAACAGGGGACTTATTATTGGCATGTTTGCAATGGGTGGAATGTAATATTCTCCCCTCCCACGCCTCCGTCTTCAGTACTAACTCATTCAGCGATTGTATCGTAGCAATTGTTCGACTCTCTTACGCTTTCAAGATCGACAATAGAGACCAAAGTTGTGAGTCTAATGCTTAATCGGACCCCGTTCTTACTAACACTCACAGGGAGCTCTGTGGTTCCAACGCAGCTTTCCGTCATCGAATGTGGTCTTGCGATTCTGACAACTTGTTTACCCACCTATCGCCCACTCTGGAACTACTTTCGACGCGGAAACCCATTCAATACTTCGCATATATCTGGTCTTGATCGAACTGAAAACTATCGCCAATTATCCCGAAGAGCATCTACGTTGCCACCCAAGTACACAGCTAGTAAAGGGTCGATGCAGGCCCGTGACCATGTAGTGTGCGACGATGAGGAGAGACTGCACAATCCAGACGCTGTACAGTCAAGAGGCATCGCGATGCAAACCATGCCGCAGAACGCACGATCGCCGCAGTCGTTTGAAAGTAAAGACTCGATAGCGATGGCGCAACATTTTGAGAGATCAACGTTTGATAAGTAGTATATGGGAATTGATCAATGACCGGACAACACAAGGTCCTGATAATATACGCAATCAGCGATTGACGACCGAGTCATTGCCTACTATTTTGTAATATAACAGATCACCAGCATGAAGAGTCCTATCACAAAGCGATATTTAAATTGTCACACAACCATGGCTGTTTATATACACGCCAAAAGTCCAATACCCGACGGCCGTTTCTCATCGCTCATAATCATACAATCCGCCAGAAGCTTAGCCCACTGGAAAACATGCACTGCACCATATACAACTCCCAACGCTCTTCGAAATCACGACTCAAAAGGGATCTGTCCCATCACATCAGACCAATGGTCACATCACCCTTCACCCTTGCGTAAAGATCGACCTACACGTAATAAATCAGTCACACCATCCTTTCCAATAACTATATATCCTTTAACATGATCAAGAACTCGTACCTCGACTTCTAGATCCAACTCGATCTTGATCTTCAAACTATTCTCCATCGGCTTCACAGGGCGGTCTTTGATCCTGGATTCGCGGATCGCGGCGGGTCGGTAGCCTTCTGCTCGTGGTGGCATCATTTGTTGGAGGTCTTGGCCTTGGATTTGGTGGTCTTCTCCGTCGCCGTTTTGCTGAGGTGCTGGTGCTGGTGCAGGCTGGGATTGTTGAACTTGCTGGTTGGCTTGGGGTGTGGATTGTTGGAGTTGTTGGTTCTGGAGCGGTGTTTCTTCCAAGTCGGATTGTGATTCGTACTCTTCCTCCTCCTCGCGCTCTTGGGTTTGGATTTGTGGTTGTTTCTCGTTTGACATCTTGATGGTGATTCGGGCTACGGTATCTAAATCATTGGATGGTTAGCGAATTTCCTCTCATGGACGAGGCCTGCAGCTTTTCGTACTTTTGTTGTATTAGTAATTCAAGAGGCGCGAGTCGTGAGTGAAAAGTAAAATGTAACTAAACTTCTTAAGAGACAAGAAATCGATCCATATATGCCATCGCATTCTCACATTCCCGTCATAGCCCACCCTTCCCAAATTCCTGTTTTTGCGCAGCACGTCTGTTCCCCACGAACGATCTGCAGGTGATGCGCGCAGGGGTCGAGCCCACGTCTCGCCAATTAGAAATTGTACCGTTGACGTCAGTGAGTCCTGAATGGATATCATTTGATGTAAACGCTTTGATTGATGACGATGAGGGTTCATTGCGGGGTTTTAATATGGGGGAGACATGCAGATGTGAAACAGTGAGGTGAGGGGAGGTGATGTCACGACGAAGTGATGAAATTGAGGGAGGCTGACACAGCTGGCAAGATTCATAGCATAAATCAACATCGTGGTCGAGAAACACTTCAACATTATTTAAGTATTTAAGTATTGTAGAGGGTCGTGCATTTTCGAGTAGTTCTGAAGAACCCGAACTCGCTAATTTGATACTGGTGCGATTTTGGCTTCCTTATAGCTTTCTCAAAACCACGACAGTATCAATCAGTGATTTGGTCTTGAACTAAAATAATGCCACTTTCCAGATGTATGCATTCGAAAACACTTCTACTCTTGTACTTTCTAGAGGAGGTAGATCAGGTGATATCAAAGCTTGGAGGTCCCGTGGGACGAACCACAAGGATTCGCTTCTGTCAGGGACAGTAGATTTGATAGACTACTGAAGGTCTAATCCCAATTAGTATGACGGTACAAGTCTGGCGTATAGCAGGATTTGTTTAAACCTCTTCTAGATTAAAATGAGTTGCGGAAGACACCTTGTCTACGCGTGGATAGCATGTCAAATAGAATTTCCAGGACAATTAGGCCCCTTCTGGTTGAACGTAAACCCGAAATAATAGGCCCATAAAAACACCACATAGGCGTCTAGTTAAAAAAACGATTCTGAATCACGATTAGGGATTCGGATGCGTGATCCTTTATCTATACAATTAAGGAGTGTATTATAATAGTACCTCTAGAGGTATTATCGTAATAGGATATCGTAATCCGCTAAGTAAACCGTCCTATATTACTACGTGTCTACCTATCAGAACTATTCTCGGCAGAAACTTACCTTCGCTATATGACTCGTGTAGATCTAGATCAAATAAGCGATCTATACGTCCTAGATGCTCTGGCTACCTTCCTAGTAGAAGGGAAGGATACCATAGATTATAATCGTCGACTAGACGTCTAAACTATCTATTATAAATACTAGATCGTGTTAAATCGCGATTTATAAATCACAATTACTATCAGCGAATCATGTCAGGCCTTTAACCAGATGGTACCTTACGCCAAGGGTTTCTTTTCTAAGCCTAATACCTCCGAATCAGCGAACTGTTCTATTAATTGAATGAAAATTCCCACTGAGATCTAGCAATGCCGATTTGTGATAGAGGTATCTACTTTATACTTGTGGCTTCTAAATTGTATAGTCACAAACCCGAGCACAATTCTTTTCTCTGTCAAGAAATCCAAATCTTTAATTATAGCACAGTGCATCTGAGGGTTAAAAGCGCTGGATCCTCACGAAATCAAATTGGTAGACTCGATCGTCAATCCATAACTAGGAGGACAACTTCTGTACCATTCTCGGAGAAATTATTAAATTAACCGGATGGTAGAAAATATCGCTGTTTTTAGACTCCACAGTATACTCTAATGAGAACTAAAGACGCCAGATGCACATCAAACATCTACCACTGAAATCTCCAACTAATACCTCTAGAAATGCCACGTTTGCCTAACCTTATCGTCACACTCAACACCCTCATTCTGTTATCTGTCTCTTCCGATCTAGACCGAATCTAAGCCCAGCTTCCTCCTCGGCAGCTCAAGATCAACCAACCACGGCGAGTTAGTAGGTTTATATCTCAGATTCATAATTGCAGCATTAACCAACAACGTCTCCGACCCACGCTCAACAGGGCAAAAAGTAGCATCCGGATAAAGATTTATTTGATCCTCCTGCCTCTCTATCACGTCACTGCCAATAACAGATTTATCATCCTTCCACTTCACCATTTTCATCCCATATGCCTCATGGATATGACCAAAGCAATGCAACATAGGTCTCGCGCGACTTATAGCACGCGCAAGACTTGCACATCCTACATTTCCATGCTCAGTCCAGTCGAGCACATCTTTCGGCGGGCCGTGAGTCATGATGATATCCACGTTAGGGAAATCCGGAATAGGGGCTGTAGTGATGCTTTTGACGCCCGGCGCGACTTTGTCCGTGGGATTGAAGCGGTCTTCGTTTCTATTGTATGGAAACGCCCAGTTGCAGAATTCAGGCTGGTAGGGTGAGGTGTAGATGGTGAATTCGTGGCCACTCTTCAATGTAAAAGTATTCAATCCTTCTTCCAGATAAATTATTCCAGCCTCTCTTGCCATGGGACCTGTCCATAGCGCAACAGCGGCATCATGTTCTTTCTGGGCTTCCTCGTTATGTTTGTCTGGTCGTTGATGCCAATTCGGATCCAGATCGAGATCATGATTTCCGGCTATGACAAGTTTCAACTCTGCGTCGATACTGCCGATCATTTCGATGCATGCTTTATATGCGGAAACACCTCCGGTATATGTTAGATCTCCGCAGTGAAGGAGGACATCGCATTTTGGCGTCGGTTGTACGAAGGTGCCGTTCCATTGTTCTGCGTCGCCAAACCGGAATCCGTGAGTATCCGAGATGATCATGAATCGAGTCTTTCCTTCTGAGCCCATGCTGTCTGGTTTCAAATTGTAAGTCGCCGGGTATGTAATCTGAAATCCACGACGTTGTTTGATTAGGAGGATGCCTTGGACACAGGCTCGGATGTGGCCGCCTGGTCCGAAATGCTGCAGCCTGATGGCCAGACTTTTGGATAAGACACTTCGGGCGATTTGTGGATGACAGGGCACAAACTTTTCGGTGTGTTATTTGGGTAAATGGATTGACGTTCGTTGAATGTTTTGGGATCTCTATAGAGCTAGCTTTCGACATTGCTTTAAGACCAACAACGAACGCAAGTCGAAGCGAACACGTGCTCAACCTCGTGGTACATGTAGGTACTAAGTAGTGCAAAGTGGAGCTACGGGCATCAAAAAACCACTTTCACCCAGTTTCCTGGTATATTGAAACTTTAATTTACAGAAATCAAGTGTACTAAGCTGCGTAAAGTGGCAGATTCAATTCAGCGAACAGGTAACCAATACGAAATTATTCTTTCAGAGCACGTAAGTAAATAGTGCCTCAAAGAGCTTGTGTCAGTAGTGGTGATATCGATATCACTTCATTGCTTGATTCTACATCGATCAAAACATCGTTACTCGGAGAATAAATTTCCGAAAAATGCCATCGAACTGTCGAGTCTTTATATAATTTCAGTATTCGTACACCACATCCCATTCTCAACCCCTTTAACCACTTGCTCGCCCGCCCTCGTTTATAACAACGCCTAAAATCGAGTGAACGGCAACCTGCATCAAATCGTCAGCATCAATCTATACACCACCAAAAATAAACTTACCACTTCCCCCTAAGCGTAATAACAGCCCACTCGCCCTTATCATCAACCTCCTTCTCAACCTTCGTACTAAAACTAATTGCACTCATAATCCCATCCCCAAACTTCTCATTCAGCACCGCCTTATACGCATACCCATAATTCTGCACAATCTCGTAGAGGCGATAGATGAGCGGTTCAACAGGAGGCATGGGTCCCGCGCGCCCACGATCCGGGAAACCCTGCGCGAGTTCGGCTTCGAGCTGGTCTTGTGGGATATCGAGGAGTTTGGAGAGCGCGACGATGTCTTCGGACGAGGCGGTCGATTGGCCGTAGAACAGCGCTGCGACGGCGACTTCGCTGCGGCCGAGGGAGGAGGCGATGGATTCGAAGGTTAGGGATTTGGAGGTTTTGGCGGCGAAGAGGGTGCGGGATGAGGAGGGGAGGCGGTCGACTATGGAGGACTTGAGGAGGATATGTTAGTTTGGAGTTCTTGGACTATAGGGTGGATGGTAAATTGGAAGAAGGAAGAGTAGTGAGGAAGAGTCAATCGAGGTATTGCGGGGTACTGAATGGATTGCAAACATACATCGAGGGTCGCGAGCGTGCGTTCTGCCATTGCTGCTATGATCTCTTATAGTTTCTATCGAAGTGGTGCAGTTCGTTAATCTGAAACTTCAATTGCCAATTGCAAACTTAAGTAAATTGTGTATGGTTTGAAACAAAACAGCAGCTATCAAGAATATATACCCCGCGCTAGGTATAGCGTCACAGACGCCGAAAGATTCCCGAAGCATTCCGGGTGCCCGCCCGCCATCAACCCCGCAATCCGGCATATTCAATCTCAGGTACTATATTCTGCATATTGGGATTTGGAAACGTAATCTTGAGGCTCTGTGATTAATGAAGTATTCACGGGATTATGTTATGGGTGGATAGATCGGTGACAGAACGAGGTTAAAGACGGCATGTTTTCATGATTTGTGTTTATAAGCCTTCTATTTTGTTTCCTACTCCGACGCTATGCAGTTTCCTCGTGCTACCATGTATGCTTGTTGATTACTAGTAGTGCACCCATTTCCCCGTTCAAGATGTGTTGACTTCTAGAATGCTCAATTAGCGAGTGTATACGGGGAAACCCAAAAGATAGATAGGCTCACCGATACTGATACAGTGAAATGAAATCCCGTACGCTGGCCTCGATGATGTGAGGCTCAGTTGTAGCCACCGCGACCATCCTCCTCGTCGTCATCATCTCCTTTGTAGTTGTGGCCACTGCTATTGAGTTGCGAAGTAGACAAGAGTATATAATTGTTGTTGTTCTTCACTGAAGTTGCCGCAAGACTGTTATGACCACTGTGGTTCGAGGCCATGGCTTGGTTTGAGAAAGTCGAAGATGCCATTGTGGAGATGCGAAATGTTTGGTCGTAGGATAGGATAGAGGAAAGGTATTCTTGAAAGTATATGGAAGTTTCTGTTGTGTGTTTGTCTCTCTGCGGGTTGTTGTGTTTCTGTAGTGAGATTTGAGAGTAGGGAGAATGGCTCAGTTATACTTCTGATCTTTGAGAAAGGATTTAATCGGCATATACTAAAGTCCAAGTATAACTTCGAACGGAGTATTCAATGACATCACTTGATGTCCTATTCTTGGTGAAAGGAAGTTGATATCCACAACAATTGAGAAAATCCATAGTAAATGCCTAACAAGAAGACTTTGAGCCTTGTAATCTGGCCCAGATCAGTGCTTGCCACCCAGGGAGTGGCGACTAAGAAGAAGATGGAGCGGCCATGACTCCAAGATAATTCCTAGTTGGGGATATAGACGTCTGCCTTGTGATCCGTACCATCGCATCGTGGAATTCAGCTGAAGCTTGAAATACCTGATACCATCCTGCAGATCCTCCTCCTATCTAAATCGTTGCTTTCTAATCGAATGGATTTACGAGTGCCGGCAATACCTCGCAAGGCACAAAAGGAGTGAAATTTCATCGTACGAGACTTAAAATAACAAAGCTAGATCGATCGGTGACAAAATTGCGACAGCTGACGTATTCTGAGGTGCAAATGCGACATGAATCATCATCTTGAGGACCAGCTTAGAGGCACCATGATGGAGTTGCGCGCGCAATGAACGGAAATAAATGCAGAGATCTCAAAAAATGGCCTCAGATTTGTTGTGAATCCTCCGGTCTAGCCACCTTGATGACGAAAATGAAGCTCGAAAAATGAGTTGAAGTTCTTGTGCAGTATAGTGACGAATCGCAAAGGATGCTCGTAGAGATTCAAGCAGTGAGATTCGCGACAGCCACCACCTCCAGGACTTGAACCTCAACACCACAGCTGGATCTGTAAGTCTAGACTCCTGGCGGTGATGTTGAGGCTATTTCAGAATATTTGTCCTGGGTCAGATCATCTCAAGTGGGGTTCTGGGCGAATTGTTTTGCTCACTGGGGCATTTGCTTGCCGAGAACAAGGTCTACTGAAAAGTCCAGACCGCTTGTGACGATGATTAAGTCTCATCAATTCCCAACGGCTTCATCTTCCCACCACGATTCCCGAATTCTCGTTCTCCGTACCTTACAGACTAGAGAATGGTCTCTTTCCAAATCCGCAGCAGGTTCCGCGATGACATCAACGCAGAAAAGCAAGCCATGACGATGAAATAGGAGATAGGTGAGGAGAATTGAATCTGAGAATGCGCAGTCTTTGCAGAAGCCTCGGGGAATTTTCCCATGCGAAATGTTTGTCATTGGCTCTATGGCGCGAACAGAGCTCTGCAGTGGTACGTCGGAAAACGGGGACTGGTTGGATGGTGAGCCACTTTTCTCGGCTAATTCGCTCAGCCACAGGAGATGGCCCTCAAGCTCTCGTTGTTCATCCACTGATACTTTCGGAATTGTAGATATTTTGTATAGTTGGTGAGTAACTGCATCTTGCTTGCATTGCGATACCCGTGTTTTGGATGTGAAGTGGAGAAGTTATTTTCGTGGTGGGGTCTATCTTGGTCAGTTGTACTTTGACAGATTTGCTGGCAGATTCGGAGAGTGGGATGAGTGGGCAGTTGAGAATCGGTTGCTGGAAGAGAGTACGAAGAGAGAATAAGGGGCATCAGAAACAAAAGCGAAAATGGTTCGATAATGGTCATGGACTTTTCCAAAATACATACCGGCTAAGCGTGACAAGAGCTAAAGAGATCGGGATAATTGCCCTGCTCTTGACACCACTCAGAAAATGTGCCCGATCGATATGGAGTATTGCTGGAGAACCTTCTTTGGACCTTCATTGGTTGTACTCAAAAGCTTCATTTGAGTAGCAAGCTACTTCGAAGTATCTACTTCGAAGTAGACATGTTTCCCGGTGAATCTAGTCTCGTCTTTCGGCATCACCACCCCTGAATGACTTCATGATTGGCTCTTTTCGCGAGGAAATGCAGATTTGGGGGGCGGAAAGAAAGGTAGGGAGCGCAAGGACCACTTTAGAGGGACACTGGTGTGCTTTACAGTGTAACTCCCGTCAGCCCTAAATGGGCTTCATGGCTTTTGACTGGTTGATCTTGACTTGAACCCTACTGCCTAAGGCAGATAGGATAACGTGAAGAAAGATTCTGGATATTAGTACCACTCCGTGCAGGCCTCCGACCCGTTAGCAGACCACGTCGACCACGTCCTCAGCCCTGTCCTCGGATGCACTACGATGCACTTTGCAGATATTATGTGGATTTTGAGGTTCACAGAGAGCCCGATTGTCGAGTGACCCCAGGCATGGCCATCGAGAGAAGCTAATCAGCGATCCCGAATGCTCACCCGAGTCACTTCCCAACTTTTCGCCAACTCGCCAACAGGTCGTCTATCGATCCTCCCGCCCAGTGTGACGTGCTGTTCTCGAGTGAGGTGATCTGGAGCTTTGCTCACCGCGAATCAGACAGGCGAGCTGCATTGCAGCAAGGCTGTGTCGTGGGGTAAGGACGCTGGGAATTGGAATTAGAATTAGCATATCATATGAGCCGGTTCGCATCACAAGAGTTATGTCTAGAATATAAGATCAATCGGGGTTCCTCGCTCAAAGCTGCTCCATCCACATTTGCATCTCCATCTGCTACTGTATCACCTCCATTTCTTAGCCAACAGTCTAATCTTAAGATATTGATTCTCGGGCGACCTATCGATTCTCAGCAAACTCGGCTTGGACTCTCCCTGCAGAGACAACATCACGCACGCCACCGGGGAAAAGAATACAAACAGCGGCCGAGTATCCTATCTGAATCGTTTCCCAAACTTTCGCGCATTTCCAGAACCACTCATACGCCTATCAAACTCAGTAGCTCGGCGGGTGAGGATTGAATGATCGACTTGATTTCGATCGGAGATTTCCACGATACCGGTATCAACATACGTCCGCCGACCAATCCAGATACTCCTTCCGCGTACTATCAACGACGGCAATCTGATCTTGCTCTTCCTTCTCGTACTCGACGTGGCCGAGGGATTTTGTCCGCACCATCCGGCCAAATTGGACTTGTCGCATCCCACCAGTCAGTATAGGTATAGTCGATGCAGTTCAACCGCGTGCAATTGGTTAGGGCGAGGGTAGCTGAAAGCCAAGTGAGTGTATTTGTCTTTCTTCACTTCGCGCTCGCAAGCATACAGTACGCAGTGCGTCTTTGAATATACTTAGCACTTAAGGAAGTACTTACTTAAGTACTTACTTAAGTACGTATTGTATGCATCTTGATTCGGCTTCTCCCACTGCGTCCGGCTTCACGTCAATGCAGATTTGGGTCTGGGTTGAGATGCTCGAACCCACCTGGGCGGCAAGCGGCGGCAGACTTTTTCTTCCCCGGCAATCACTTCAAGCTCAAGCTCAAGCTCAAGCTCCTTTTAGCCTCTAGCCTCGCTAGGTTGCCTCGCAGTCCCTCCACTCCTCTATGCATTTGCGCCATAGCGACTGCAGCTCGCATCTGACTGAGAAGTGCGAATGACATATTGGTGTTACGTGTGATTCCTTGTGTACCGTTTCCTCGTCCTCGTCCTCCAGCTCTTCTCTTACTTCTCCGGCCTTCATGTCCCATTCAACATGGCCACTGTCCTCCCTCATTTGTCATGACTTCTCATCAGCCTGCACCAGCACGAAAGCTTATACTCCATTAGCTAGAATTCGCAAGCTCGGGATACCGATACCACAACCACAACCACACCCACAATTCATCGCGGTCAACGCCCTCGGGGAAATGCCAGGCGACTTTGCCATACTTCAAGATGCCTGAATCAGCCGACAAAGATCAAGAGACCAAGCCAGTCAAGTCGAGAAGGGCAAGCCGGCCTAAGGTCAAGACAGGTTGTAATAACTGCAAGTGAGTCCTTGATAGCAACTCCTATCCTAGCGAGGTCTGCTCGTCGGCCTGCTAATCTGGGCGCATCGCAGGAATCGAAGAGTCAAATGCGACGAGACGCGACCACAGTGTATAAAGTGCGTGCGATCGGGAAGGACTTGCGACGGATACCCCGCGTACAAGAGGATAGTCGATGTGCCAGTACCAATCGCCCCACGAGCCGAAGTGAATGTTGCCTCCTCTTCGTATTCGACATCCTCAACATTACCTCCTGCTTCGAGAATAATTATTCGCAAACCCAAGAAACCCGTCGAGCAAGCCAGGCCAACTCCGCCTGCCACACCCGTCGTTCGATTCTCGCCTACGACATACGCGCCAGGAGTTTTGTCATTTGATGTGCAAGAATCGCAGTATTTCCAGGTATTTCGGACACACACGGCGAGTGAGTTGTCAGGCTTCTTTGACTCAGAGTTTTGGACGCGGAGTGTGTTGCAAGAAAGTCACTCGGAGGCTTCAATTCGACATGCCGTGGTTGCACTCGGTGCATTGTACAAGACTTTAGACAAAGCATCCGAGTCACCACCTAGCTCACCAGACAGCAATACAAACGATACGGCGCCAAATCACTACAACTTCGCTCTTCAACAATATGGCAAGGCACTTGCCAGATTACGCGAAGCTATCCAGAATAGTGAAACTCGATCACAGCGAACGATATTAATCTCGGTGGTGCTATTTACCTGCTTTGAGTCTTTTACTGGAAACCACACTTCTGCGATATCTCAGATTCAACACGGACTCGGCTTATTAGAGGAGCGTCGACAAGAATCCAGACGGCCGATGATCGAGAACAAAAAAGACGTCGTTGAGGATGAGCTTGTTCAAATGTTCACACGCCTTGCGATTCAGGCTAAATCCTACGATATGGCTTTCCACTTTCCACCACCATATGTTATCCGCCTTACGCCAGCAACCAATCCCAGCTCACCACAATCACCCACTTCTCCTTCCGATGCTGCATCTACTTCATCCTTAGATTCAAATATTCCAGACTGGTTCAGAACTACTCAAGAGGCGCGGGCATCTCTGGATTCTCTTTGTGAACGCATTATGCGATTTCAAGAAGGCCTTTCCTCATTTTATCAAGGTCCAAACAATATTCTTCCGATATCTCTGAAAGCTTCAGGTCAAGGTTTCCGCACTCAGCTTGCACAATGGGCCGCTGCTTTCGAGCCGCTATTGAACTCGCGTCGGAGACCGAAGGTTACCAATACTGAGAGAGCGGGGATCGATGTTCTCAAAATGACGCAACTGATGACTTCAGTCTTGTTCTTGATGGGATACAGCACATCTGAGATGGATTTCGATTCATTCACACCACAATTCAAGGAAATCGTTGATCTGGCCAAGGAGGTAGTCGTTGACGAAGAATTGATGCTCGCTCAGGCAAAGTGTGGCAATCTTAGCAGTTGCAAACATAGGCAGCTACACAATAATGGGCTTCGCTTCTCCGGTCTGACTACACATCACTCTGGAGTTTATCAAGATGATGAGTCCTACACACATATCAAAGCTTCTTTCGCTTTGGACTTGGGAATTGTGCCTCCCTTGTTCGTTGTCGCAACCAAATGCCGAGACAGAAAATTACGAAGGGACGCAACCAAGCTTTTATTGAACAGCCCAAGGCGCGAGGGCATGTGGGATAGCATACTCAGTGGACGAGTCGCACAGTGGATAATGGAGATCGAAGAGGAGGGGATGGGAGAGTATCTCGGCTACGGGATGGGCAGCATGGATGGAGCAGTCGTTCAGAGTGACAGGAGAGTAATGATCAAGGAAATTCTGTTTGACATGCAGAAACGAGAAGCGACCTTGCGATGCGGTACTAGAGGAGCTCGAGCTGGAGACTACGACCCTAGAGCCAACGAGACGCACATATTTTGGTGAGCCCATCCGGTGTTGGTGAGATGAACAGCCACATTTGATGGTCTTTGCCACTGGAATGAAAACCATTACCACCACAGCATGTCATAATACTTCCTTAAAGAAAAGAACGATTGTACGATAGCACTTTACATACTCGCGTATGTCAGTCACGACAGACAGCAAAGAAAAGCTCACACAGCATGGAAGAAGCGAGGCGTTACGGAGAACACTGGCTTGGATCTGATTTGGATATCTGATTGCTTGATTTTGACGTTATTGGCGGGCACATACGTCTCTCCTCGTCGATGGCATATGTGGCGCATAGATTTAGTTTAATTTCCGCGTCCGGTACGCTTTTGTTGTATTGTCTCCGCTTGCGTCCAATCTAGAGGATTATGCTAGGTAAATGTTAAGTGCGAGTTGCTCGTCCAAGATGATTCTATCTCTAGACCTATCAGTGTTCTTAATCTCTTCTCCTTCACTGCGGTACTTGGTTCACACTAAGTTTCCTGAATAATATCTAGCTGGTATGAAATCCTGTGGCTTCAGATTTTCGCATTCTGGAAGTTCTGGGACTTGCTGGACCTCATTCTAGAACCTCAAACGTGAAAGACTTCTTGTCGCCGAGCTGTCCTTGTGCGTATCGGGGATGGAAGTGATGTGGCTGCTATAGTATGGCTTCCCGTTTCCGCCTTCCAGAAATTCCAGAACCTCCTAGCCTCCATTCCAGAACTCGATATCTGGAAGTCTTATTGTCTCTCAGGGTCCTCTCATTTCTTTCTGGCAGAGTACCTCCTTTGCTGATGTCGAAGCCTCCTTCCGAGTCGGTATAGCGTGGCCCCATTCACCTGAGCCTCAAAATGTCACCCACCACCTCTTGGCCAGTGATTGGCTCAAAACTCCTCGGAACGGTCCTCCGCTCACAAGACCTTGTGTTTTATCGATATTCATCCTATGTGAAGGAGGGAGTTTCCTCGCTAGAAGACAATATGAAACACAACAATATTAAGGGGCTCGCTTAAATAACCGACGAAGCCACCATTTTCTTTGACAACATCACCGCTTTGGGAAGAACAATATCAGTATCGTTAACTTCATGAGTACTTATGATCAAGACCTTTAAGGTTTGGGATTGGTCTAGAACGGCCTAGAATCTTGGAAGAGATAGCTGAAAGGACGAAGCTTTATCTTGAACGAGATGAGATTGCTGGGCTCATGGAAGCTACATACCCGTTGTGGCAGAGTGGCGCTTATCGAAATCAATCCCATTGAAGTCACTCTCAACCACGCTCTCTGAGAGTGGTTGAGCCGACACGAAAAGATCGTCGTATTCAAAGAGACCGACTATCACCCTTTCACCACCTTCATCACCACCTCAGCGTCCCAACTCCCCTCCAAAAGTCTATAAGTACCTCCACCTCCTCCCCAACAATTCTTCTTCCTTCTCCACAAACTCATACATTCACAAATAAACTTCACGTTTACCAAACAACCAACCAAACAAACATGTCTCCTCAAGTTCAAGCTCCAGTTGCCTCAGCTGCTGCCGGCGGTGGATGGTGTGTCGTCATGTAAATTGCCCTCGTGCAATTCTACATCAAATAGAGAGGACAAGTCATCCATATCATATGATGCACGAGGAGAACTAGGACGCTAGCGGATTCTCTGTCACACGAACGCCAATCTACACATGGCTCGACCGATCTACGATGCATACAAAACCTCATTTTTCGATTCTTCGGTGATCACTTTTTTTTGACGCTATACGCGCAAGGACCTTCTGGATACGATACTGAGCTGGTAGCTACGCTATGTCAATCAGACGCTTATGTGTCTGGGCTGCTGGGGATGGGAAGGTTCTTTTCTTGTTTCGGAATGTTTTTATTTTCGGGATAGGAGTTTTGGGGATGGGATAGGGGTATAGGATTGCGGTGGATTAAATAGCGGATTTATGGTATTAATATACTATTATTGACGCTACTTTCTAAGGCATTTGAAACGTGAAGTTTCTTGTGAGATGTGAATAGGCCTTCTAAGCTCTGTCGTTGCCTTTGTAGCTTAGACCCACCCACTCCTTGGTGATGCGTACGAGGGTAAGTACGGTGATCTGATAATTGATATTTCATATTAGATGTTATATTCCATCTCGCCATCGTCCACAATGCTGTCGTTGTTATGCTGTAAGTCGGCCGAATTTCTTTTCGTCCCACTTACCATGACACTCACCATTAACGGTACTTCTCATACCACGACACTCATGACTTCAACCTAGTCCTACTTCTTCGTAGACTCTCTTCTACTCGTATGGCCTGAATCATCTTTTGGATATAGCATCAAACAAATCTGCACTACATACTACTGACGATGACACATCTACGACTATACGCCCCCCAGCCTTCAGTTTGCGAGATTGAAACTACCACCCAAATGCTCACATATACAAGTGTATCCTCAACCATGAACAACAAGCTGCGGCGAGGTAGGCGACATCGAGTCTATAAAATTGCACAGCTGGTTTGACTGTGGAGACGGCAGAGACCAAAATTGCACTACTGATTATTAGTATGCTTGATAGTCAGACATCTATGCTACATCGTAATAGGCTAAAAGATTTATCGTACATTGTAGTGTTTGCGCTGCGTATTGCATACATCTATCTCCAAGGCGGATGAACACCCAGCTTTCATGATCACTCATATCTTAACATGAAGGACATCCACTCATAAAGGCCTAGTGATAGGAGTTATGCCACCCTTCTCATCAAATCTGGTATTCATAGTCATCAACTCATGTCCCACAGTTTCTTCTCGTAACTCCCTTCCCCTTCCCGCCTCCAAAATGTTCTCCATACTCCCTCCATTCCCAAACCCCCCTACAACCCGAGGCCTGCTCGCTACTTTGCTATGACCCATGCTATTGCCAAAACTGCGACCCCTGCTGTGCGCATAAGCGTTTTCGCCGGTCCCGAGGTTGAGATGCGATGCGTTGTGCGTAGAGGCTAGGATCTTGAGTTTTTTAAATAAAGGCTTGAGTGTCACAAGAGAGGAGGCTCCGAGACCCAGACCGATCTCGACGGTCGACCAGATGGCGAGGTCGGTGAAGTTGTAAAGGTAGTCCTTGTTAGATAGAATTTGCTTGGCGTATGGGATGCGTGCTACGGTTGCCATTGAGGCACTAGAATTGAATCAGTATAGACTGTACCATGGACGAAAAGAGAACGTAGCTGGTGTAGACATACATAGAACCTAGCGCCAAAACACCACACACCGAAATCTTAGTCCTTCGATCCATCTTCGAATTCCATACAAAGGAAATAGGCAAGAGCGCCAATGTGAAGTCCGCCACCACATTCAAGATCAGACTTATGTACGTCGGAATGGTAGCCAATTTAGTGTGATTACAACTGCCTGTCACCGGTGGATTTGGCGTGTATCTAAACCAGTAAAACTGAACTGGTTGGCATTGGAAGATGACGATGAAGAAATAGAAAGCGTTGAACAGCCCAACGACTATAAAAAGAGTGTATATCGTCCATCTTTGCCGACGTTCGTGGGAGCAGATGCGAAGTAAAAGTAGGCCAACGACGAGCTTTACTAGCACTGCTACTATTACGTAGAAGACTTGTCCGAGCCATTTGTAGAGGAGCGCTTTGGGATGCTGATCGATGGGGACGTCGCCAACGTGTTTACCAAGGCCGTAATGGATTGCTATTAAGCAGAAGGCTGAGTAGGCGATGTATAGGACCTGTCTGTTATGAGCTCGGCTTCCGATATAGAAGAGAAGATGTGTTACCCAAGTTGATAGCGCCAGCCAATCCTCTATGAAGAATCTCTTGAGCAGAAATGCCATGGTATAACATCGTAGACCAATTGCGAGCGTCGTGAAGACCATAAGAAATATCAGAACAGCAGCAAACTGAGGTCCTCGATCTTCTGTCGACATGATGCGCCACCTTCGTGGTCCCACGTAGTCCGCTGGTGAATGAATAATTGAGGTTTTCCCTCTTCTCGAATTGTCGAGAACCCTGATGGCTTCGTTACGCTGGAACGGCACTCAAACACGAGAAAGACATCTGGATTCACTCTCCTATTATTCTGACCTTCGGACCGGTAGATAGGGAAGCTAATCGCACAAAGCTCCGGATTATAGCCACGTTTGTACCCCGATGAAAACCAGCCGCAGAATTGGAATGACCTGCCTAAATGATTAGATTATCTTCTCGCTCGGCTGCAGGAGTCTCAAAAGAACATCAGAGTTTGTCTGTGTTTGTTGTAATGTTATGTCAATTCTTCTTTAGAAGAAAACATCAGGGGGCCGACGGTCTTCCCGGTCTACGGAGTATGGACTGATATGTACAGCCCATAGTCGTATTTCCTAAGAAAAGTAAATACCCTGCGGCCATCAAATAACCCCTCCAGGGCTAGTGTTTATCAAACTACCTAGTCTTATTAGCTAGAGTCCTGGAGTACCCTACTAAATAAGGCATAAATTCCGTAACACACCCTTACACGAGCCCCGATTATATCTCGGAAATAGGTGGAGTTTTCGAGTAATTCCTACGGATGGCTGTACTCAGTACTGTACTTCGTCACAGGCATAATAAAGGTTAATTTTTACAAGGGATTTACAGGGGATTTATCCTTGTGTACCCTTTTAAATTCCCTGTCACAAACCCTACGTGAGGCCCTCCGATTAACCTTTATTATGCCTGTGACGAAGTAGATATTGTACGTTCGATAGACCAATCCAAACTCAGACACCGTGCAGACGAACGAGTGGAGTTTGTCATGTGGTTCCCTCCCTAAGCATGGATATGGATTTCATTGGCTTTAGGGCAGTTCCTAATTGAGGGAAACCACGTTTTTCCAAGCATCAGGGTTTTGTGTGGAAATTTCCCCGTTGGTCGAAAGCTATCGAGTGCGTATTCACCGTATCATAATTGTGGGACTTCTCCGCCCCTCGGATATTGTTGACTATGTTTGTGTGGTGGAGACCGTGGGATCGAGAGACATCCCCAGTCTAAGATGCCAAACCTTATCGTAGAATATGGACACGGAGCGCCTAATCGTCGGTGTTGTTGCTGTCTAGCCCTGATAGACAGATGTTCGCCAAATACAGAACTTACTGTAAGCACTGACGGGTGATCGTTGGATATCGGGTAAACGTGACGGATGTTCTTGAAAGTGGTCGAGACGATCGATGTGACCTGAGAAGGGTGGTATAGCAGATGTTTCCTGAAGCTTTAGTGCAAGTACCCAGGAAGAGAGCCTTGGTAGAGCTGCGTTTGACAAAAGGAGACTTGAAACCATGCCACTGCAAGTACGCGACGACTGTCAATATAATGGTGATACGCCGGCATGTGAACAGCTTTGTGGATATGGCGATATGGATCCCACAAAACTTCGAACCCTGATCCATACATTCTTCCGGACTCAATATCGATACGCGGAAATACATGCGCGAAGATTGCATCTCTTGGCAGATGAAAAGTCGATTTCGAGGGGTTTTTCGGTTGCATATCCCGAAATGGAAGAAACCCAGAAAACCTTATGCGACTTCAGGAGAAACACAATTGATATTCTACCCAAAGCGGTCAATTGATGCAGTTCGTCGGGGACAGCCTGCTTGGGCCGCGGATTGGTCGTTCATTATTACGAGATTCTTTTATGATCTTTAATAGGTGTGCCATATATTTTCTATGATTGTGGAAGTCAGAAGACTCTCTTTACCTACCTTCTCTTGCGCATCAAATCTCCATCCGTGAATTGGGTATTGAGATACACTCCGTTCGCTACCTTTTCAGCTTCTTTTCAATCGTTTTGTCCGTTGATACGGCATTTGACACTCTTTATACCAACGTTTCTTTCGCTGCGGAGAAGCTCAGTATATTCCTCGTTTGTACCATAAACTAGATATACTTACAGTTTCTTCGAAATGATCTCCATCGCAAGGTCTCTCTCGCCTCTGGCCTTTATTTTCAGCTGTGCTACAGCACTACCTTTTACACAAGTCGCAAACTCATCCATAGCTTCGCTCGAAACCAGAGGTAAAATTCTCTAGCAAATACAGAGACTCGTTGTTGATGGGGGATAGTAACACCAATAATACTCACCGCGTCCATATTTACAAACGTCAAATCCTATGTTCAATATGCTGCGATGGCATATTGCAATGCTGAAGAGTCTCTCGTGGGTCAGAAAATCACATGCTCGAACGAAGCATGTCCTGCAGTCGTAGCGGCTTCGGTGACGAATTATGCTTATCTCGGGTTCGTTGACCATAGCTCTAGGACGACCTCTTGAACTAAACATGTGTAGATTTAATCAGGCACAAGTTGAAGGCTTGGTTGCCATTGACTCTATCAACCAATTGATTGTCGTCTCCTACAAAGGAACAACGTCGTTTGCAAACATAATTACGGAGTAAGTCGTTTGATCGACCACATCCAGCAGTTGATAGACTAATGTAACAGCCTTCTCGTTCCAAAAGAAAGCTGTTCCGATCTCGTATCTGGCTGCAAAGCCCACCAAGGATTCATGCAAGCCTGGGGCGACGTTAAGTCGCAAACCATAGCGGCCGTTCTAGCAGCGAAGGCAGCATATCCTACATATTCGGTTGTTATCGTAGGCCACTCCTTGGGTGGTGCAGTGGCAAATATCGCAGGTGCCTATCTTCGTAAAGATGGTATCCCGTGCGACATCTATACCTACGGGAGTCCACGCGTAGGTAACGATGTGTTTGCGAACTTCCTGGATGCACAAGCTGGTTCTCAATTCAGAGTTACCCACACCAATGATCCTGTTACACGTTACCCCTCTAGCACATTTCTCGGATACCGACACACTAGCGTGGAATTATGGCTTAGTACAGGAGGAGATGAGACAGTTGACTACACTCAGGAGGATGTGAAGGTCTGCTTAGGGATCAACAACAAGGATTGCTCTGGGAGCAGCTCCAATCTTTTCAACTTTACCCCGCATAGCTATTACTTCCAGAAAGTCAGTGCATGCAAATGAGTTTGTGGAGGGATTGGGCGATGAGGAAGAGGGGGATGATATGAGGAAAAGGATCGCATACTTCTCAAAAACGGCTATTTTGATTAAAGCCACTGTATTTGTAATCATAATCCTATCTTCTTCTGCTCACCAGAGCAAAATGCACACGGTCACAGCACATTCTTCGTCGTCTCTGCAAGTCCAATGCTGAAGCAGGATAGAAGCTCGTTAGTCTCACTGGCGCTCTATATCTGATCCCGTTGTTGAATCTTGAGTCATTGGGGTTTGTGAACATGGATTTGTGCTTCGTTTGACGCCTGGAATACATGAGCTTGCTCTACTCAGACTGAATATATACTGCTATTAAAGGCCTTAGGACCAGTTTGAGTCTTTCATCATCACGTCGGACTGAAGCTTGTTTTTCGCCTGGATACCTAAAATGACCCGGTGCGCTGTCAGGGTACGTTGATCATAGAATTGAACACTGAGGCAACGTGTAACATACTCGGTTCCCTGGCGCATACGTTTGGTCGCGACAGATGCTACTTAACAAGTACTATGATGACTAAATTATGGCAATAGCAAGAGACAGATACTTCGGATGAATATTGCAAAGTTCTCATGCATGCGCGTGGGCACTTACGGCGACTTTCCATTTAAGCCCGCGGCCATGCCGATATAAGATCAGCTGCGCAGTGCAGACTCGCAGTACCTATCGAGCTTGTATTACATGCAATTATATGTCCCTAACACGCGGCAAAAATAGGCCAAATCTATGTAGACGTCAGGACACCCAGCAATTGGGTATATACAGCCCTTCGGGGGCCTGGCTACACTGGTTGGCATACAACTTACTGCTATACAGCGTGTTTATAAGTCTGGATTCCCCTTGATAACCGCTGCTAACGGTCTTCCGTGCAGTACAGGACGTAGAGTAATGCATAATTTTCGACTATATGCCTGGGGCGAGGTCAGGATGGCTTTGAGGAAGTACAACATAATAAGGCCTCGTAGAAGTAGTTAAGTAAGTATCTATGAAGTACTGTACTAAAACACTTTGTACTTAAGCACTTGAGGAACCTAAGTAGTCTTCGACATTGGAATTAGCAGATTATGAAATACTGTATTGACTTTTTCTATAGGCGCGCTTGGCCCGTGTCTAATCCTTAGGGTTCCCTTTTCACACACATATACACTATTAGAATACCTCACGGAAAAACACACAAGGCACTTAAACTCAGGTTACTAACTAGACTTGTATTACTAGGTATAGGTATTAGGCATACTTACTTAGTACTTAGCTCTTTAAGAGCTAGGTACTTAGTTAGTAGGCTTAAAGCTTAAGAGTAAGCTAAGAACTACCCTAACACCTAGAGACATC
>QYAH01000101.1:0-66223 GCA_003988945.1 Chaetoscypha palmicola | reverse complement strand
AGACCTATAGTATAAGGAGTCCTCTATATATAGAGAAGATTTCTCCTACCTATTATATATAGTATCTTTTCTATATCCTCTATATTAGTACTTAATAAGGACTTACTATTAGCCTTAGAATATACTCCTATATACCTCTTCTTAGCCCGTGAATTAACTTATGTCGTTATACTCGTGTGTTTATAGATATTATAAGTAATATTATTATACCTAAGTTAGTTAGATCTATTCCTAGTAGATTCTCTACACCTATACTTAAACGTCTAATATTAAATATAGGTCAATATATATATTCTCTACTTATATTATTAATAGGGTTAATTTCCGATTTAATACTTGTTAATCGCCTATTTCTATTAGTATTAGTAGGTATCTACGTCTATAGTAGTTAAGGTAGATCTTATAGGTTTTATTATAAAGCTATCTCTATATAATTACTTTACTTCTTCCTCTTAGTAGGCTTTAGTAATAGTATTACTAGTAGTTTTAGGTTAAGCTCTTTAAAGAATTCTTATATAGCCTTCTTAAACGTCTTTAAATCTGTCTTAACTTCTTAAGTATTAAGTATCTACTTATTAGGAAAGAGTTTATTATTAGCTACTATAGCTATAGTTATTAGTATTACTATAGATCTATAGTTAAGATTAATTATCTATAGTTATACTTTCTCGAGAATAGTATCGATTACTAATCTTATATTTACTAATATTTCTTATACTAATTTATATCCTAATTTAATAAAGTTTTATAGTTGTTTTATAAATAATAGAATTATATATTAGACTTTTAAGGATTAGAATATAGTAGAGGTAGTACTACTACTTAAGAGTACTAATATTACTTAAACTAATCTATTCTCGTAGCTTGATATATATTAAAAATAACTATATATATACTTTAGTAGTTCTTATAACTTATAAATATATAATATATAGAAGACTTATAATAGTAATAAATCTGAAAAGTAAGAGAAGCTAACTCGGTTATTATAGTACTTAGTATAGTAGTATATAGGGTTTAGTTCTTACTAAACTTATTAGTACTTGCTTATATACTGACAAGCTAGTTATAGGTAATAAGAATTTAAATTGTCGTTACGTACTTATCTAGTAAGTATTACTACTAATTATTATAAGCTTGTATAGAGTATACCTATAGTATAATAGTAATATATTAGAAAAGACTACCCCCTATAGGTAACTATAAGAGCGTCTATATATATATATAGTAGGGTGTCTATAGGTGCCCCTCTAGGTGTACACCTGTCTGTCTATAGCTATCTATAAGTGTATACTATAGTATACACTGTTATAATATTTACTTAAGGTAAAGATAGCGTCTAGTAAAGAAGTATTATAGTAGTAGTTTATTATATTATCTATCTTTCTATTTTACTTCTTTCCTCTTATAACTTAGACTATATAGTATACTATTTTAAGCTAGATTCTTTTATATAGTTTATATTATATATTATATAAGAGAAGAGTTATTAGAGATTTAAGAATTAACCTATTTATTAGATATAAGACTAATATTAGCTAACTAGGCTAACTAATATTATATAATTAGACTTGGTTAAGTCTAAGCTTCTATATATATATATAAGTACTTCTCTCTTATACTCTCTTACCTAGTTATTATTAAATATATATTATTTACTACTCTATAGTATAATTACCTTTATATATATATATATATATATATATATATATACCTAGTAAAACCTATAAGTAATTTAAAATCTACTTTAACTATAAAACTTTAAAATACTTTATAATAACTAAAACCTTACTAGCTATTAAGAATATTAAATTAAATTACTCTTTATCTTTTACTTTTATATTAAATACTAAACTAGAAAGATAAATACTTTTACTAATATATTATCTTAATAAAAGTAGAAAATAGTAAAATAAAATAAGATTAAAAAGAAATATTATTATTATATCTTTTTTACTTTATATATAATATTAATATATTAAGACTTATTCAAAAGAAGTCTTTTATTTTAAAATTAATATAATAATTATTTAAAAATTCTTAAAGCTATAAGATAATATCTCTTTAATACTTATATTATATTAAAAGATATTAAATATATAAAGTATTATATTAATATAATATTATAATATATTAGAAAAGGTAGTTTTATAAAAGATTATAGACTTTAAATATTATCCCTCGACTAACTAAGCTATGAATAAGCTATAGCACGTGACCCTAATAGTGCTAGATCCCTTAGTCGTAAATTAAGGCTAAAAAGGAGTAGTCTTAGAATTGTCTTAGGTCCGGCAGTTAATTCTAGTCAGTCCTACAGCGGGCGCGACGTAACGGATAGAACCAACTAATCTGCCAAGGTCAGTAGAGTAGTGCAGATCTCGATATAGCGTTGGAACTGCTAAACAGATTGGCTACGAACTATATGTCGATATTAACAATATATACCAGAGTGTCCCCATGACTCGGCAAAATGGTACGACGGCAGTTGAAACGGAAAGATGTCACTTCTTGTTCGTGGTGTTCTGAACTCCATTAAAAGGATATGGACCCTCTGTCATCTATCCGCTGCTCAATCTGCTCATCACCACTTGCTTTGTTGCGACGATTTCCTTCCAGATGCTTCTCACCACTCTCCTCGCCTTGACGGCAATCGTTGAGGCGGCGCCAGAGCTTATGTCCAGACAAGGGGGGATGACTATGCTACGATTTGTAAGATACCAAATATCCTGTTTCGTTAACTCTTGTTACTCTATAATCGAGAGTTTGCCTCATCGTCATTCTGCTGCCCCTGAGTATCAGTAGCTTGATAGAAGGCAACTTAAAACCACGTGTACTAAATAATGTGTCTTCTAGGGGTGTCCTCAAATTGTTATCGATAGAATTGACCCGCTTGTCAACCCTGGGCAGGTTCCATCTTCCCACGTCCATCAGATCGTAGGAGGGAATGCCTTCAACGCATCTATGCCATCGACAGATATTGCAACCCTTTCTTCTTGTACCACCTGTCAATTCTCCGAAGACTTCTCGAATTATTGGACAGCAAATCTGTATTTCAAGGCACGCAACGGCACATATAAACGCGTTCCTCAGGCTGGTGCACCGTATGTTCACCTGTAGTCTTTCCGTTTGGATTGGGATACTTCGTTCCACTTGTTCCACTTAGCCGAGAGCTACGTACAACTTTACATCCCAACGCTTATCCTAACCTTTAATTTTCTATATGCTGACCAGTCATAGTCTACAGTTCAGCGATAATTTCAGTACCAAGATTGCGGGGGGTATTCTCGTGTATTATGTTTCGGCTCAACCTGGGAAGATCACTGCTTTCAAGCCCGTAAGCACCGCCTGGGGCCGGAACGCAAAGCCGTTATAGTTCTAATACTAAAATTTAGGGCTTCCGTATGCTCGTGGGCGATCCCAACCAGCGCTCGCGGACAGATACTACACTGAAGAGGCAAAATTGCTACCGTTGTTTCTCAGGGCCAAACTTTGGTGGTGATGTCTCTGCTCCTTGCCAAGATGCCACGTTCGTTTCCCATCACATGTGCGTACTAGTCTTCCTGGCTAATTAGAATTTCAGACTGGACACAGAGAAGTTTCCTACCAAGCCATGCTTAGGTGGTATCCGCTCCAATATCCATTTCCCCACGTAAGTTCACCCTCTACTGGGCTTGGGACTGTAAAAATAACAGTGTATACAGTTGCTGGGATGGAAAGAATTTAGACAGCCCAAATCATAAGGACCATGTTGCCTATCCTACTACCGGCCCAGCTACTTTCCTCAGTCTCGGGGGCTCTTGTCCCTCGACACATCCCATTCGAATACCGCAACTAATGTACGAAGTTGTCTGGGATACAACGGGATTCAACAACAAGAATGACTGGCCCACCGATGGAAGTCAACCATTCGTTTTAAGCACTGGAGACGCAACCGGGTTGGGCCAGCATGCCGATTACGTTTTCGGATGGCAGGGTAATTCGCTTCAGAAGGCCATGGATACTTCTAATTGCTTCGGAGCGAGGTGTGGAACGCTGAAAACACAATCAATCGAAAATGCAAAGAACTGTGCGGTGCCACCTCTCGTAAGCGAGAACAGAGATGGATGTAAGTTGATCGAGGCTGGCATGTTCCTATAACACAGTGTTAATAAATTGTTAGGGTTTGACAAACTTCCTGGAATCGAAATGCCGATGGCATAGGTCTGCGAGGACACTGCTTTGAGACTTCTGAATTGGTACCAACAGGAACGCTCGTTGATTTGGTTGGCGAATTCCCACAGACCGGTGCGCGATTGCTTCAAAGACTTTTGTGATAATGTATTATGTTGCTGGAGGCTCCTAAATTCATTACCAAGACTTTCTTTCGTTCTTCAACATTACCGCAATTCTATATTGCATTCTTACTCAACTATACAGTACAACAAATTTAGAACTGCATCACCCGAGAGCTCCTGATACTTTACTTGCCACGCGATGTCGCTTTCGTTTTACCAAATGCTTCGAGATAATTCGAAGATTTAAATTTCGTTTGACGCAAAAGTGTTAGATCCATGCCACTGGTACTAGTGTTGGGTTTCACCTCCACGAGCACCCAGATCACACCGAGGTACGTGGAAAACAGGTGTGGTTGCTGGAAGGATAAATCCAAACCTGCTGTACTACACGAACATAATATATGCTTGGCTCGCGTACCCATTGGTGTCACGCTTCGCATAGGATGGCCTGGGTAATTGCTCTCATAGCTTTGATTTTGACCGTCATCGATGAAGGGATGACTTTCCCCGCAGGCATACGGCCGGGAGGAGGTTCATAGCCGATGTGTTTTACAAAAGCCAAGAACGCGTGATAAGATACTGGCGGGGGGAGATCGAAGATAGTCAAGGTTGAGCTTCAATACATTGGTGTCTGGCATGCTACACTTGGATATGGCTTCTACCGGCCAGCGACCGTCCATTGTCCATTAGGCGTTACCGCGATTTGCAGTGATTGAAGCATCAAAATCCCAGCAGCCTATAGGCTAATGTCGTTTTCATGTAAAGGTGTGCGTTCAATATGCGTCAAATTGATCAGTAGTTCTAGTGGGCCACATGACTACCTAAGTACACAAAGCCAGGTTTCTAGACAGAAAACCTCGATCTTCATTAGTTACCTTCCCGAGTCATTCATCATTCATATCCGCGAGATCGCAGGTACTGACTTCTAGTCTATCACCCGAATGTTTACATAACTACTTGTACCCGGCCTATACTAGGTACCACAAGAGTGTCATTATGGGATACAATGAGACCTTCGGCTGACAATTCTGAACGGCCATACTGATGTCCATCCCATCAAATTCTTTGATTCAGACACATCTCCTAGCACTGTAGGCTCAATCCAACTCAGCTACCACCTCGCACACGGTTTCAGCACAACCAACGCTATTCTGATATCCGGCTCCTGCATGACCGTAGCTATGAATTACCCAAACACCAGCGACCCTCCCTCCCTTCTCGACTTCGACCCTGGGACCCCCTGTGCGTCCCGGTCTGAATCCAACCTGCTCACTTAAAACCTCAAACTTCTTTTCTCCGCCGCTCTCCACAAGTAGCTCATCCGCCAACTGAAATTGTACAATCCGTTCAAGTATCCTCTTACTCATCTTCGCATCAGGCTCGGAGGATAAATTCCCAGTCTGTTTGCAGCCACCAAGAATCGTCGTGCCAGACCCCGGACGGGGAATAACATAAGCAACCTCATCTGGTAAACCAAAATGTGTAATTGTCCTCGCGGTGTGCGCCTCTCCCCTAACGAGTATAGTCTGACCCCTGATCGGATACAATCTTTCTTGCTCTTCGGCGCTAGCGAACTCTTTTGCCCTTAGACCTGAAGCATTGATGAGCACATCCGGGGGCTTTCTATCAGATCTATCGACGATGTTCTTGATATCTGCAACAAGACCGTGAAGACCTTTTGAGGTGTCGACAGAGGTTTTGTTGACCTTCGCACCGAGAGATACCACCCTTTCGAAAAGGTATTCGAGGTACCGAGGAACGTTGATACAGATGCTTTGATACTTCACCCCGAATACTAAGTCTTTACATTGAGCTTCATCTCCTCCCACCTTCAAGTGCGCTTCCTCCAACACCTGGAAACCGCGCACAACCTCAGAGCCCCCCCACCAAAGCCCAGATCCATCTCCTGGCGTCGTCTCTTCGGTATGTTCGCCCCAGAAATTCAGACTCGTCCTCTCACCCAGACCAATCCTCTTTTCCCTCTGCAGCGAATCCTCTCCGTCGTTTCCTTGTGTTCGATCGCCAGACTTCAGGAGCTCATACCAATACTCATAGGTCCTAGCATCCCATGCTCTCATTCTCTCATCTTGAGGCCCAGAACCAGCGTGGGATCGCCAGTGACCTCCTGCCCAAGGAGAAGTATATTCCGGCGCCGAGTCTCCCGGAGTGTGGGCGGATATAATTGTGATTAGAGGCGGCGAAGGGCTGGAAAGGAGAGCAAGGGCAGTTTGGAGGCCCGTCACTCCTGCGCCGAGGATTACGACATGTCTTTGTGTTTGCGCTACCATTGCGAAGAAGCGTGAGAGTCTATTAGGCCTCTATACCCAATGAAGAGTTCATGTGGACTACGAAAGAATGCAGTGGCCAGTCGGGTTAGAATGCACAAGACAGCGAGCCTCAAAAGAGGCTTTTTCAGAAGCAAAGCTAAAAAGGGGTGTCAAGAACAGTAAATCGCATTCAACTAGCCTTTATGTATTTCGGCACAAGGCGGTTGAAGACATTTGCGACAGGAAGATAATATATTAGGACGATTCTACCTCTGACCCAGGAATCATTGATGCCTTGTAGCGAATGGTCAAGTTTATTCCTGACCGGTATAGGTCATTCCTGAAAATTTGTGAGATCGACACTTGGAAGCCCGATATCGGACTCTGTCGCAAAGCGCAGTTCATCCAGAGCTCCAAAGCAATACAGTTCGCTAGCTATGCTACATTTTGATACACGTACAAACACATTTCTATCGCTCTGAGAGCATGTTTCGCACATAACTGAAGTATTTAGGGCTGACTGTCCTTTGAATTTCCTCACGTGTCAACCATTTGAAGCTGCTCAAGCCGTAAATGTTGTCTGTAAGATTGGCTTGGCCTGCCATCATCCGTCCTTTCATAAAGAACGTCTTCTCTCCACGGATTTCAGGTTGGGTTTCAGTTGCGGGGCGTGGTTTGAGGATATAGTGACCGATTGGTGCATTGCCCACGATCCAGGTATTCATATTTAAACCAGCCGTTTGAACAATAACACGTTCGGCAGCCTGTAATCGGGCCATTAGTAACAACCTCAGAATCTAAGACGATGATGAACGAACCTGATGTAAACTCTCCCGCTCGACTAATTCACCGGCAGGAAACCCCCAACCTCCATTCTTCCTCTGCACACACAAATACAGCGTCCTCTCTAACTTTCGATCGAGTCTCTGGAACTGATTTGTGGTATCCGACTTTGTAAGCCTCGCCAACGGCTTCTCGACGGCACCGGCCTCGTGCTCCTCTCCGGGCTTAACCTCGACCGCAGCCCCGTCCTTTCCCTCAACCGCCCTGAGGATCGAGTCCTTAACTAGTAGGTCCATCGTTGTATTCGTCTCGGACAGCTTGTCACCAACGAGCAATTCATCATTCCATCCGAAGTCCCCATAGGCATTATAACCTCCTAAATCTCTTGCCGCCGCACCACCACGTTCCTTTGCCTTGATCTTCCAGTCGGCATCGGCAGGTGTATCTTTCTTGAAGTAGAAGTATCTGGAGAATGGTAACGCCAATCGTTCGTTTAGTCTTTTTTGGTAGAAGAAAAAGGACTTCTCGAATGGCGTGAGATTCCGCGTTAAGAGTGGTGGCCTCGATAACAAGACTCCGACCTTGATTTTGTATTCGTCAGAAGCCTGGTGCGAGGCTGTCACGGGTGGCAAACTCGCAAGTCTATCGTCGATGACGGGAGGGCCACTCAGAGGCTTCAGTGTCGGTGCGGCGACTGCGTAACTTCGACTGGATATTGGTTTGCGGAGCTGGGTGATGCATTCCGAGCAAACTCGTGGATGTCGAGAGGATGCTCCTGAAGGGAGTTAGCCATGCTCATACGCGCCCACGACGATTTTAGCATTGGAAAGAGAGGAACTTACTGATCAGAGAAGTCACGGCTCTGTTCCCTCTGCTTGATGCGGTCATATCTGCACTACCTTGCTCTCAATTCTAGACTTCAACTACTGATGTTATGCCGGGAGGCTCAAACAAAATTGTCAACCCGAGGACGGAGAGATGTTAATCCGGATCCCGGGTGCACGGCCCACGCCCTTGCACGCTCTATAAATCGAAATCTTTTCATTCCGAAGTTCCTCACCGTCAACCCATCAGTTTGCGCGACGACCGAGGACAGCGTGCCACGGTATCAATCATACCGCTCCATCGCAGCTACCTCAGGTCACCGCAGACTAGACCACGTCCCTATTTCCTTATCATCGAGACCTGTTCCACCTAGGACGTCTCGATCATTTACAGGTGACAAGAGTATATATATCATGGGCAGGCTTTTTTCGCTAACGGTACCCTCGAAACTTCACGGGAACAGTTAGATAGCTTCTGCTCACATGTACCGTATGTCTACTTAAGTAGGTATCTGATTGCTCAACCCTATACTTGGTCGCGATATCGAGTATCGTCGTTACCGCGTGGGTAAGAGCGGTTCTGCTCAACTACGGCAGTGGAAGTTCTCGTTTTCTATATTTGGACGAGAGAGGCAAGGAGGGGAGAGCTCTTGATCCTTTGTAAAGCGGTGCAATTACATGTAGGGAGTATGGGTAGTCATATGCAAAGGGTGGTTCTGCAAACGATTCGTCTTGCGGACAGTGGTCAGGTTTCCAGTACTTAAATACAAGATATCGTTTATTATTTCTATTTGACGATGATTATCTCATCATGTTCCCATGCTACATGAGTCATAAATCCTAGCGCCAACAAACAATTCGTGGATATGTCCGGACGAATATCACCAGTTCCGACTTTGAAAATGTCTTAACATGTACCTTCGATGAAGATTGGGTATCTTGATTGCGCCATGGATCCCCTAAAACACGCCAGCCAGTCATTTGTTTCCCGAAGATTGCGAGGACATCATTCCTTCAAGTTCTCGCTGCTTGAAGAGCGGTGGCAACTTCGCTAGTAGCCATCTTCTCCCATCGTTCTCGTTCTGCTGCAATATCCTGATCTGCAACAATTTCGTACAGCTTTCGTGATACATCGCGGTTGATATCAGCATATTGCTCTTTGGTGATCTCGGCCGATTTCCAGTGGGGTGCCAAAGCATATTTAACAATTCTGTTGATGCTATCCTTGGCTTCGGCCGACATGTTTACTCGTACAGGTGAGGTATCCGGTGCTCGTGCTAGCGTCAAGGGTCTTGGCTTATGTCTCCTGGGCTGTGGTTGTTGAATATCATTCTTCGGGCTTGATGGGCGCTTGGTGTCTGGTGCGGGATCTCCTGGTGATCTATTTGGAGAATAATCCGCTCGCGGATACACTGGTTCTACGTGAGAGGTCATGGGCCGTGGAGAGGCATGTCGTTTTACTACATGTGGTGGCGGCGTTATGGACAATGCTCGGGGGGTGTGAGAGGATGACGGCGATGGCGAGGCTGCTGGAGACGAATGTTCGACAGAAGGACTGGTGAGCCGATTACCGCCAGATATCGTAGTGCCACTAAAAGCTGATCTAGAAGTTTCATCATCGGAGGTAGCACTCCTTTCGACTTCTTTTAATAAAGACGAAAGAAAGGATGGACCGCCGCCACCACTGCTAGCACCACCACCGCTGGAGCGAGGGCGCTCTGACGGCGACACCCGATGTGTACTTGTGACCGGTGGACGACTGGGTTGCGATACAGAGGATGACGACGATGCTTCCCCTTCTAAAATCCTTCGAGTGCGAGGCCGTTTTAGTTTTCGCTCAGGCTCTTGAGGTACTTCGGAGGTCCTTTCAATTGGAGATGCCGTCGCTGAGCTTCGACCCGATCTTGATTTTCTTTTACGGGTTCCTGGAACCCCATCCATTTCCTTCGCTTTCTCAAATGCACCCCACGCCATAGATTCTTCCTTCGTCTCTGGTGGGGTGGGTGGTGATCGTGGGCGGATGGGGGGCTGTATCGCCGGAAAGACTGCGCGCGCACCCTGTTGGTCAGCGATGTTTACCCTCTGTTGCCACCGGTGAAACTCTCTTTCCCGGCTCGAAGTCCGGCGTTGGATTTGACGATAGGTGTTCATGTTTGAATCTTCATCCTCCTCGAAATCAAGATCTAGGCCCATAACATCCTGGATCCGATTGCTGAATAAACTCCAGGCACCATACCAATGGTCTTCTCGGATGCGTCTTCGATTCCGTCGTACGGCACTCTGCGTCCTAACACCTCGATTGGGTGGTCCCGAGTCCCTCAACTGCAGTGCTCTGGCCTCGGTACCGTCACCCTGACATTCTATGCAGAACCATTGCCCTCTAGGAACCGCTGGTATGCCCACGCAGTATGTGTGGTATGGGGCGTCACATGCATCGCACAGTAGTAATAAATCTTCATGGTCGGAACCACTGCAGATTGGGCAGACTGAAGTACCTTCTTCCTCGCCGACGTCCTCCATCCACGCAGGATCAAAATCGGTAGAGGCTTCCTGTTTCTTGTCCTCAACTTCGTACTCGGAGACCATGACACCTGATGAAATGATTAGCACGAAGGTAGATTATTTGCTATATGCGCTCCACCGGTAAGACGACCGGGTGGGTACTAGCAGACGACAGTAGAGTGTATGGGAAATCGGACGCAAGTGCACTTGCTACAAGGCCAACAACCGGCACGAAAGATGTCGCAAGCACAGTGGGTATGAGATTCGAGGGAAGCGGAAGTCCATGCTTACCTCCAACTTTATCTAGGACCTCCACCAAGTTGAAGGTCTGACGGCAGATTGGGCAACTGTTTGCCTTTTCTGTCCATGCCCGCAAACATTCATCGTGCAAGCAATGCCCACAGGGCTTGATGATCGCTATGGGGCATTGCTCGCAAGACTTCTCCAGATGTGTGGCGAGGAGGTTCGAAGTAGGACTCGCTGCTCCCTTCCCGTTGAGTGTATCGTGGACCATCGGGTCGGATGCGACGCTTAAATCCTCGAGACACACAATACACTGGTCCGCCATAGTATGTGAGGAGTCTGGAGGACTTTGGGGAAACGTGGTGGCGGCACAGGCTATAGACTCGTAAATCCGAGAGTCAGGTGCATGTTCCGGGTCAGGAACCATGACTATGTTCGAGTCGGAAGCGCCAGGGTGAGTGACAGAGGGATCAGCCACGATGGGTGGCATATTTGCGGAATTGTCGTTGAGGCGCAAAGGAAGTCATGAACATGGATTCGGGATTAGATGAGAGTTAGATATTTCGGGGAGAAATGGTGTAGCGTGGTTGTGATTGTGATTGTGGTTGTGGTCGTTGTCTATAGTATGGTGAATATGAGGAGGTGGAAGGAGGTGGTGGTGGTGGTGGTGGTGGTGGTGGTGGAGGTAGTAGATGGTACGGATGGATGGTGGTGGTTGCAGAAGGATGCAGGTGCAGGTGAGGTCAAGATTAGAACAGAGGTTTTGTCTGTGACGATTGAAAGATAGCTCCGGCTCAGGTAGGGAGACCATTCCAGGTTAGCGTCGGCACGTTATGACGCTATCATTGGCTGGCCGCGGCTCTACTGCCCCTCCCCCCGACACCCCAAACGGAGGCGGTCAGGCCAAAAGGGACAAACGGAGAAATACGTCCCTCTTCTTCGTGATGAGTTGTCCTTTCGCCGGGGATGAGCATTTACTATTTTGGCCCTTTCGTATTCTACTTCGAAGTAGACTTTTCGAGAGAGAATGAGCCGACAGGCTGAATCACAGCGTCGTGTTGTTGTGCTATGTGGGCTTGAATAAACAGTCGCGCATCGCGGAAGGGGGATGCAGTATCTACGCCCAGGACCAGCCAGGGTACTGAAGGGTACTCAAGTACGCATACGTTCTTGGTTCAATTAGCACCATGGCATTGTATTCTCGAGGTAATGCAATACCGCCGTAGGACAACAGCCATGATGACGCGAATGGCCTCATTCCACGACAGTACCATTCCGGGTCACTCTCTGTACTGGCACCTCGTGATACGAACACCAGCTTCAAGGTTCCTCGGCTTCACCTACTCAAGGAAGCACTTAAGCAGTCATCTTATGTCCCGAGCTTATCGAGGCGTGTTATGCCGTGCCTAGGAGGCGAAGTATGTCCAAGCAGCTCTAGTCCAGCTGCTGAAGCAGTATCGGGAGAGAAGCGTCATGTTTCAATCCTAACGTTGGAAGTGTCAATAGGTCCCCTCCGAAAGACTGTCCTGTCATGCCTTCCCGACTTTGCAAGATGAGAATCATTTATCCACGAACCAGGGGGAAATAGGGCTCGCCAAGCTAAAAATTTCACCCGAAGGAGTTGCCTAAAGAGATCAGAGATAATCGATAGCCAGGGAGGCCTACCCGTGAGTTATATGAAAATGCTCAGCGTGGAATCAATTCCATTTCCTCCATTCAAGCGCCAAATTAGCAAAGAGGCAGTCATCCGCGTCTTTTCATTTACGAGTAGGTTGCTGACCGAAGGTTATATTACTCGCTGCTTGTTGCATTTATGAAGCCAAGACTGTCGCTTGAAAGTCCAAGATCTTGCGATTTGTAAATTGTACCCGTGACGGTCAGCTCCTGGTCTTCGCTCATGCGCAGGGAATTTGAACAGCTTACCAGTCTGCCCACATCCACATATTCCATGGTATTCGGGAGACTGTGATCAGAGCCTCATAGCGACCGAGCCTTCGAGTCCCATCCCAGAGCATATCGTTAGCAATCATACCCTACCCCCTTAATCTTTATACTAGTTTTCTCAGCATGTCACATTGTATTCGAGGCACATCGACGAACGGAGAGACGTCTTGATCAGGGCGATGGTTTTGGAGTTGCTTCATTGAATTCTCATCGTAAAAGCGACGTCGGAGCTCGTAAACCGCGAGAGATCCCGATCCCATACACCAGCCAATGTAAAACGAAACAATTTCCCAACCATCTAGACCTCCGCAATTTCTCTCAATCTTCGAAGCGTTGATCGCATGGCAGCGGCGGCGGGTGTTCTATAAAATGGTCAGCTGGTGACTCGGAGAAATCGCTGACGGTCTGATGGACAAAAGCCCAAAGCATTGCCGAAGCGAAATACGTACGAGACGGTATAAGCTCCTCCGGCGACGGTCTTCTTGCATGATTTGCAGTCCCAGATACCCACGGAATGTCTCTTGACAGTGGTCTTTCCGCAGAATGTGCAGACGTATTTGGCGTGTTGGGTGATTTCCATCTTCTTGACTTGTTTGCGGAGCGAGGCACCATATCTATATTCCGCACGCACACATGTCAGTGAAATCTTCCTTACGCCCTCGTGTCCCCTCATTTGTTTCTTTCCGCCGCCTCAAAGTTGCTGATGGTTTGAGAATTATCGTCGTCTCGAGTGGCTGCTAACCAAGTGCCAGAGCGTGGAGCCGTATGCGCTCTGAACGGTCGATCACGTACCTTGTACCGTATTTACCGGTAACGCCGACCTTCTTGGTTCTCTTCGTCATCTTTGCGGTCGTTGCTGTGATGAGTTGGTGCGAGGAGATATCTTGAGGTTGAATTTACGAAGATTTGGCTTAGCGAGTGTGCGTCGGGTCGGTAGCGCGGCGGTCGCATCACGTGAAGAGCCATATTTCTGCCCAGAAAGTGGAGCCGCACGATCCACGGTTGGAATATCTATTTTCCGGGCCCCCGAGGTCATGCTGTTTCTTCACTCCTACGAGTATCAATTGATTCCGTATGTAATCTTGCATCTCCCACCCCGTTCTGCGACCAAGATCCAATAAGTTGCTGTGTATGTTCGTCTGTCAGCATGTCGGCGTTATCTCGAAAATACGATCTTATTGTCCTGGGAGCCACTGGTTATACTGGCAAACTTACAGCAGAGTTTATTACCACCAATCTCCCAACTGATCTCCGCTGGGCAATTGCAGGTCGCTCCAATAGGAAGCTCGAAAATGTGGTTGCCGATTGCACCACCCTCAATCCTGACAGAAAACAGCCTGGTGAGTTGTTTTTCTGCTAGCATTGATTTCTCACCTAGCACTTCTTCATGATGTCTACACATCAAAATTCATCCTTGCATTCCACGTCGCTCGATGTTAGGATTTCTACTTGTCAATCTTCAAGCACTCTCGTTATGACAGGATGATACCCTGCATCTTCGGTCAACACCTTCATAAGGTTCGAATCGTCAAGATTTATGTACAGCCTTACACCTGGGCATCTTGGTCTCATTATCCCATTTTCGACATATTTACAGCACTGAAGAATAACCAATCATACCTGTGCCGAATAAAAATGGTCCCTGTATGCGTCTTGCTTCCAATTATTCAATGCCCCTAGAAATATCTAGCGTCCTCGCTTCCCATGTGTTGTGTGGAACAAGCCTGACGGAACTCCTATAGCTATCGAACTTTGCTCATTAGATCCTCTCGAATTGGATGCGTTAACTAGGAAGACCACTATTCTAATTACGACCATTGGTCCATACTCGCTACATGGAGAACCTGTGTTCAAAGCTTGTGTAGAAAATGGTACACATTACTTGGACATTACCGGAGAAGCCGTATGGCATAATGAAATGATCAAGAAGTATGAGAGCATCGCAAAAGCCAATGGAAGCATCATGATACCCCAGATCGGAGTTGATTCCGCGCCAGCAGATATGATGACTTGGGTTCTCGTCAACATGATTCGAGAGAAATATTCTGTGCCGACAGCGGAAGTCATTTTGTCAGCGAATTTTCCGTTAGTAGTTTTTCTAGCTCGTTTATTGATTTCAACTGATAATTTCGCAGGCCGAAACCTTCAGGGGGAACTATGAGCTCTATCTTCTCAATCTTTGATGTTTACTCTCTAAAGGAACTAGCCGCCGCATCTGTACCTTATGCTCTGTCTCCTATTCCAGGTCCAGTCGTAAAGGACCCAGTTCCATGGACGACTAAAGTCTTCGGAGCTCGAAATGTACGTGATCTTGGCATGCAAACCACGTACATCTTTGCGGCTGCCGATAAACCACAAGTACATCGTACCTGGGGTTTATTGGGTGGGTCTAATAATTACGGGCCAAAATTCGAATTCAACGAATATAAGAAAACACAGAATATTGTGTCCGCTGTGTTGTCCCACGTTGGACTTGTTGTAGGATCTATTCTAGTTGTAATTCCTTTTGTAAGAAGTCTGATGAAAAAGATTGTGATCCAGCCGGGAGATGGACCTTCAAAGGAGGTTTCAAACTTTTGTCGAGTGGAGTATAAAGGGATTGGATACCAAGATTCACAAGCCCCGAATCCATCTAGAGCGTTTTGTAAGGCGACTTTCTCGGGGTCTGGCTACGATCGTGAGTGCGCGCATGAGAAACATCCGAATCAGCTAACATACGGACAGTCACAGCCATGATAGTTTCCTCCGCCGCAATCTCCATTCTCCGTGATGAGCACAAGCTAAAGGGTGGAATATATACCCCAGCTTGCCTTGGACAAAACTTTCTTGACCGCCTTCAAGAAGGCGGTTTCAAATTCGAGAACAAGTTCTATCATGATTAAGAACATTCGATACGTAAGATGATTGACTACGCAATCACAAATAATTTAGAACAGAAAGAATTTTGCAAGTGAACGTGAGCGACCTTCAATGCGTCTCCATAGTAACTCACTACTTGTACAGTGCCAATGAGCTTCGCCGAGCCAGAGTTGGTACATCGCTTCCTCGTGTCCAATAGAAAACATAAGCTCCGATTTTTTCAATCCCTTGATCTAGCTATGAGAGTAGTGGAGGGTTGAAACCCTCATCAGATCAGGGACACTCCGACTGCCTAAGATGTCGTAGCTTATATCGATTGTAGGGTTTTAGCAAGGTCTTTCCTGATCTTGACATTGAAGTGAAAGGTTCAAATTCCGCATAAGTCACTCGGATATAACGTCTAGCTTTCTGCGGAACGCGAAATAAAAAGTTCTGGTGTGGACGGCTTGCGGGTATGGAAGCCTTTTGCGAGGCTACAAAGAACAACGTCTCAACTCTTCGGTCTGAGGCTTAGTGTGTTGTTTCCGAAAGAATACTTACTCCTGGGCCGTACCACTGATATTTTGGACGATGTACAGTACAGTACCATGACTTGAAGTGGCTCATGCTTCTCACTCAGTGCCACGTTGGCAACCACCTCCCAAACCAACAGCCAACTATGTTCTGCCGTCAGATACTGGCATGCCTTATGGGAGTTTGCCAAAATTTTGTTATGGTACAACATTTGACCACGACAACGGGCGCTGGAATGTAGTGGGATGAGAGTTGTAAACGGCGATATCATTTGATTGCTTGATGCGAGGGAGTTGTGTCCCAATCACATGCAGTATGTTGACCACCATAAGTCTCAACAACATACTAATCAAACTCTTAATACCGAGCCAATCTCCAAGAAGTTGACATAATGATATTCTCGTGTTTATAGCCTACCAGGAGACCTATACAGGAAGCCAGCGTTTCGGTTTCTGTAAAGTATGAAGTATCCAACTAAAGCATATCTGCCATGCAAAATAAGGGAGACTTGTGCCCTAAGATAGGGGGCAAAGATAGAGATCTGATTACGTGGCTTATCAATCACTTCATCAGCTCATTGCAATCGAGTACTCAAGTATTCAAAAATGCACCACAAATCTCTCAGCGTTGTCTAATATAATAGTGCGATGCCAAATAGCACAAGCATAAGAAAACATCATGTAATTCCTGAATCGAGAACGAGCACACGGTAGTACAGCGTAGAAGTGTATTCCGTATAGATTCTTATTGCTAAGCTTTCTCACTCTAGGTGATCTGTTGTGATTACATTCCGTGCATGTTCGAGCGGGTATCACAGTCAGACCTTAAATTATCCTAAAGCTTCGCGACGAATGATTTTAGGTTCCTCGTCTGAGACCAAACGGTTCCTCCCTTCATTTCCGCTCCCGAAGCCGACAAACCTGGCGCCAATCTTATATACGAAATGACCAGTTATAAATTGCTTCGGACTTCTGATGTACATCTTACAGCAAAGATGCGGTTCCAATTAGTGCCACTACATTCTCAGGAGCTATAAGATATGATATCCGGTCGGTACGAAAGACTATGAGCTCAGCTATCAATAACGAGAAGTACCTCTGTATAGCCTATAGTCGTAAATCCTAAGAAAAGTGTAAATACTATACGACTATTAAATAACCCCTAGTGTTTATTAAACCACCTAGTCTTACTAGCTAGGGCCCTGGAGTGCCCTACTAAATATGAAGTAAGCTTTTGAGTCCGTACATACTACTACCATACCCTTACACGAGCCCCGATTATATCTCGGCGACAGGTGGGTTTTCTTAAGAATTACGATTTTGGGCTGAGACTCGGATGTCAGCATCGCCTAGTTAGGACTCCAACCATGTCATCAGGGGCTTGAACTGCTTAGTCAAGTGAATTATCTCGAAAACTAAATCAGATGGCCCATCGTAGCTCAAATCTCGACAGTGTTGCTTGCTCGGATCAAAAAGCTACGACGACCCCATTGAAAGTTCTTATTGCAAGGTTGCTATGGATGTCTTGTTTCAAACAGCCAACATTGTTTGCGCAGCAACTGGATTACATGAGATCCAACTCCTCGGCATACCACCGATCCGTAAGCGCGCGTTTTATTTCCGCAGTCGAGCCGCAGCAAAAGCACCAACTGGCGTCTTCTATTTCCGACTCCACCGCGCCTCCAAGCGACAGCGTTTCAAGGGTTGCTACATGCTGTACTACGTACGAAGTACACTGTACGGTACCGTACTCGGAACTCTGCAGGTATGAGTGAGCCTTTGCGGGAAAGATGAGAAATCCTTGGGATACTTGGGACCGTTGTGCATCTTCTTTGTATTGACAATACAGTCGGTACTGTACGCATGACCTCCCTGCGACTTTCTCGCTTATCCCCTTTGTTTGGTGGTTGCATCTGCAAGGGGGCGATGCTTACCTCCGTAGAGATTATGACAAGACAAGGTACTACGCGCAGGGGTCTGCAACGTGTTTGCTGCAGGCTCAACAGTCAGCTTCGCCATGAACTTAACGACTTGAGTGACCCTGTAACTCTTCGCCATGTTGTGTCGGCCGCCTCCCATCGTGCAGGTGCTGGCTTTGGAATGGATCGAATCTATTCCGGCATAGCACCAACGAACAAAGGTCCCTTCCCGAAGACCAACCGACCTATTAATACCCCGGCCCAAAAGCTGGCTTGGCCCTGGATGTTGGTGAGCTCTAATTGAATTGCGTATAAAGGAAAGTCCCAATTCTCTAAAGATGTTGCTCTTTATCAGCATCAGCATCAGCATCATCAACACTTCAAGGCACCCTCGCTACATTTCTTTTCACAATTTTCATTGACTGTACATCATCTCTCACAACTGATTCGGCATCAGAACATTGTAATATCAGTAGCCATGCAATTCACCGCACTCAACTTGTTGGCCCTCGCCGCCGCCATCTCAGCAAAGACCATTCCGGTTGAGGTCGGAAATGGAGGCCTTACCTATTCGCCCGACGATATCACTGCTGAGGTTGGAGATATGGTAGAGTTTTCGTACTTCCCAAAGGTAAGATATGCTTCCACACAGCGCTTTTCCCTTTGGCGACTGCTAACACTTCCCAGAACCACACCGTCACACAATCATCCTTTGCTGATCCTTGCCATCCATCCGCTGGTGGATTCTTCTCTGGCTTTGTCCCAACCATGGCCGGAAAATCAAATACGACTTTCACCATCACAGTCATGGACAAGAAACCCATCTGGTTCTATTGCTCCCAGACTGTCAAGACGCATTGCCAAGCTGGTATGGTGGGAGCCATCAACGCACCAAGAGATGGGAAAAACCTGGCTGCCTTCAAGGCACTCGCTGTCAATGCTACTCTTAGCACAATTCCGTCTGGCGGCGCTCAAGGAGGTGTGCTCAAGGTTGGCGAGGCTGTCGTCGGTGGAAGCAACACAACTGCTCCATCTGCCTCAGTATCTGGCGGTACCACTTCTCTGTACACCTCTACTTGGACGACCGCTACCACGATCGCCTCTACCTACACTTCCAACGGCGCTGTGTACACAACCGAGTACCCGTCAACCTACACCACGTATGCCGAGAAGACAACCGTCGTCGGAGGCTCTACCATTGCCCCAGCTCCAACTGGTACTGGAAGCGGTGCAGCCAGCGGAACTGCTGCACCTTCTGCTACCAACACGGGCGCCGCTGCCGCACATCTTTCGGGCGGCATATTCGCTGTTGGCGCGGCTGTGCTTGGTGCTGTCGCATTGGCGTAAATCGATGGTGTAATTGAAGCAAATTCGGGATAATGTAATGGAAATTGTGATTTTGGGTGATACCGCCGGATCAGGGAGCTTTTAGACTGGTGGCATATGTAGCGATTATTTCATGTTCTAGTACATCGGGAATGGAAACCTATACCCACTTTCAAAGTTCATAGTCTTCACATCTTCCCGTCTTCTCAAGTGTTCTGCATCTTCTGCTTAACCCTTGCGACCAATCTTCCCCACGCGTATCTCGCCCGCCCACAATTGGAGCATTTTGACACTTTTCCCCTGCCCAGCCGCAATAAGTCCCTGCAAAGGTAGGAAATAGGCATATCAAAACATTCATGAATTGAAGCATAAATGACCCTCTTTCATGGCCGGCTGCCATCTGCAACGGTCTGCGCGTCTGGGTGTCCACTGGCTGTCATGGCTTCGCTTGTGTTCTTCCCCTGCCAATTGAGAGGACGTTTCCGCCCGCCCTTCTTTTTTTTTGGCGCCCTTTGTGTTTCGCTCATCTGATCCTGTGCCAGAAGTCTCGGGGTTTGATTCGGTCATCATCGGGTACCTTTGCAGCTACTGTACTCCTTCTCAGCCTCACGCCCCACCCTGTTCATTTGCCGCGGTCCAAGCCAGATCGTGTCTTCTGCTTAGAAGATCTAATACTCGAATACCCGACAGCGAGCTAAACTCGATTTCTTTTTCTCTCTCTTTTTCTGGACGCAAAGTCTCCCTCCTGAGCCGCATGTTTGTGTTCATCGAGCTTCGTTCATAGGTGCTTTCGTGGTTCGGCGATCATGGCGGTTCGCTTGATTTGATTATCGTACTAAGCGATACAGTTTGTCATGTTGGCTGCAGTGAGACGGCGTTACTTGTTGTGATTCCTCGAGCTTCGCCGCCCTTTGATGGGAAGAATGTTGGAGTTTCGACCTCGTGTTATTTCGGGACTTCTTCGTCCAACGAATGTTCAGTCCATGAATGAGTCTCACATCTTCAGGCATGATTCCCATGACCGATGCGGGAAAATGCCAGCCGCTTGTTGCAACTTATTCTGCCTCCTGTGTGGCTCTCCTGCTAATTAATCCTTCCTGATTGGTATTGCTCGCTCGATACTATGTCCTCTTCAAAGTTATATTGGTAGATTTTGGTATCCTGAACTGCTCGTATATCAGTTAGATACATGACTGTCCACTCTCCTTACCAAGATGTTTGGACATATTGGAAACATTCTCCAGACGCAAGTGTCGAGATCACTAATCGTGTAGTTCGAATGCCAATTGCTGCCATCTCTTCCTTCCATACAGAGCCACGATCGCCGTGCTCATAACTCGTCCTTTCCCCTCAAGTTCTTCTTTCCCGGGACCTCAGCAGTCTTTCCCATATCGATCAGCCCCCTCTTGACAATGCTCGTCAAGATCTCATAAGCAACCTGCGCACCAGCTAGCGCAGTCTGTTCACCGGCTCCATCGTAAGCAGGCGCGACTTCTACAATGTCCGCCCCAACGACGTTCAAGCCCTCTATTCCCCTTAGAATGCGGATCAACTCTCGTGTGGTCCAGCCTCCAGCCTCAGGAGTGCCCGTGCCCGGAGCAAGACCAGGATCAATCACATCGATATCTACAGAGAGGTAGACTGGGGTTTCTGTACCTATTCGAGTCATGATCGCTTCAATAATGCCTTTGGGTCCAAGGTCGTCAATATCATCGGAAGAGATGCGGAGGAAACCTTGACGAGAGTCGTCCTCATAATCTCCCCAGTCTTCGCCACTCAGCCTCGTTCTCAAGCCGGCATGAACGCTAGACCCATTCACAATCAAACCCTCGTTACTAGCAATCCAGAACATACTTCCGTGGTTGAATTGGCTTTGGTCACTGGGCCATGGGCTCGGGTATTTAGAAGGATGCCAAGTATCGAGATGAGCATCGAAGTGCAATACGGCGATGGGAGACTTGTATACATTCTTCAGACCGCGCAGTGCTGCAAGTGCCAGAGAGTGATCACCACCCAGAGAGATGATCTTGGGGTGATTACCTGCAGTCGAGGAGAGTGGTGCTCGATTTCCAAGCTCTAGGTAGGCAGACGTCATTTGAGTCAGAGCCATGGCGTTGTCCATTGGCGTCACCGGAATATCGCCACAGTCGATAATCTTGGCCCATGACAGGTATGGATTGATACCAGCTCTTGGGTTGAAGGCCCTGAACGATGTCTGTCTAGAAGAGGCAGCGCGGATCGCTCGAGGGCCAAACCTCGCTCCTGCAAGACGATCAGATGGCATAGGGGACGAGAGGAGGAAGGCAGCAGACCTGGGCGGTAAGAAACTGCCGTATCAAAAGGAACACCAATGACGCCGATATCGAATGGCGTTCCAGGGTTCGTTAGACATTTTGTATGCTCAAGATGAGCGAAGGTGTTCACACCTCCGAACCCCCACTACCAGATCTGTTGTAAGCATTTGAGTGCCGAATATTCATATTCATGGGCTATAAACGAACTCCCCGCTGGTACAAAAACACTTTGATAGAAGAATGCAAGAGATTCGGGGGTAAAGGTTTCTTAAGTGGTAGACCTGTTCTAAATAAAGCATGTCGGGTAGCGAGATGAGAGAATACGAGCGAGAATGAGCATGTTTGAGCAGCACCACAATCATTTCGAAATCCTTCAAAAGAACGAACAAAGGAATCACACCAAATAGTACTTACCTCGAATCCCCATTTCCTCTCCAGTTCTTCCGTTGTGTCTTGGGTGTACGTTTGCTCGTGGAGTGGTATTCTGATTTCTGCATCGTCGTGGTGGTGGGAATGGGATCTTACCCCGCTGACTTCGAGTACCAGGCGAAGCAGGAAGAGTGTCGGGTGACATAATCTCATGATGCCGAGTTGACGAACCTTACGTCTCAATAATTTAATGAACGTACGAGACAGTCAACGATGACTGACAAATTTGTGTGTTTATATATCTTCGCCAACTCCGGCATCCGTTACATAAGAAAAGGGATCGAACAAGAGCTATCGGGTGCGTCGGGCGTCACCCTTATCTATTCCGAATTCCGAGGCCGGCTCTGATCCGAGCCTTCTTCTATCCCACTTTCACGGTTTGCGGATTCCGGTTCTAACATCTTTAGCCTTTTATACTAACAATGTATATAATTCCTCTAAGCCTCATTAACTGACCTCGCACTGTAAGTATCGCCTTTTTGATACTTTCCTTGATACTTTCCTTGATATCTGCGAATTATGAATAACTTAGGTCTCGAATGTCTTTTCAAGTACTTACAGTCTATGGCCCCGAAATTGGCCCCCCCCCCCTGAATTCTCCGTACCTTGTTGACTGAAAGTTAAGCCTATCTAGGTGTCAGTAACAAGTAATGACTACTTAAACAGGTTAAATTTTATCGGAGAATTCAGGGGGGGGGCCAATTTCGGGGCCAGGGACTGTAATTAGTTGTCGGAAGCCATAGGTCTCTGAAGCTCCCCATAGCAGCGTTTTAGATGCACGCTAACAAGCATCCCTTCAGCTAAATCTCTCAATGCAACTTCAGCAGGCAAAACGAACCCCTCGTGGAAGTAGACTGGAGAGTTGCACGCTATAATACAACCTGATTGATAACATTGGGAGGTTTCTGGTAGTCGGATATGATCCTCTATACTTCATTGTTGGATCCATTGACTCTGTGCATCTATGTGCGTTGGTTTAACATATTTTCAAGCTACACACCAAAACGCCGATCCACGAGCTTGAGGATATTCGGAGGCAATTTGATCATATACCGTTCATTGGACAAAGAGACTCGTAAACACAGGTCGTACCAAGAGACAAACAAATATTGTGTTAAACCCAAGAACAAATGACTCGAACTTTGGCTCTGACTCGTTACCATAGCGGGCTAGATATTGATATGGACTCAGCCAAAATGTCTATCGACATGCCGGAAGGAGGAAGAGCTTGCAATTCAATCGAAGTCGCAAGCCCAAGTAAATTCTGGAATTTTCTTCTCGTCGACCGTGGTGCCAGATAGTGCTCGCTTGGCTCCAGGTACCATCTCTATTGACGTCTTTGCGAACATCGGTAGCCATTGCAGGCAATACGCACCTCGTTGCGTCCTTAATTACGATTGAAGACAATGCTATGGCGACTATTCTGGAAGATTGCTATATGAAGCGATACCGTAGAGCTATTCTACTACGTTACAGTACCAGCCTGGGGTGAGGTTGATTGAGGTGGAGTATCTACTCACGGTACTGAAGTACTTACGAGTTGGGTGCTATCTCATCGCAAATCCCGGCTCAGCCTCCTGGCTCCTGGTTCCGGGAGTCGGGGGGCGGCGGGAGGCGTCAGAACCTCAAACATACTAACGAGTTAAATACCGAAGATGGGAATTCTCCGACCGAAATTTGAGAGCCAAAATCTCGCTTCCATTTCAATTGCGGCTTCAGATCTTAACGATGCATTTCCCCATACCCGGTGGCCTTCTTGAAAACCCGTGGACATTTCGATCTCCAGCCACTCCAAAGTAGTGCCTACTTTAGTAGATACCCCACGTACTTACTTAAGTAAGTAGTATTGACGAGCATCAGGTGATGTCTGAACTACTATCTAGCTATCGCGCCAATTCTTGGTACTCGGCATTTGCAAGCTGGAAGGAGGAGAAGTTGCCATAGAGCTCTCAAGCACGCAATCAATTTCACGCAACACCCTTCACATGGTAGAAAAGTTCCTCATCAAATTCTCACGTCAGTCAAAGCTTCATGTTCTCTGTCTCTGTCCTCGATATATTTTACTGGTTTCTTGAAGTCTATGTGAGTGTGGGTTCCCCTCGCGCACCGATTGACGTCACTTGCTAGCTCTTTAGCCAGAAGTCGGGAGACTATCAAGCATTCAAGTTCCTTTTGGCTCCCACTTTGTGCATCTTGCGTATCTCAAGATGTCGCACTTCTCGGACAACAATACTACGCATGTTGTCGACGCAGCGCACGATCATCATGAGAAGGACCTGGAACTAGCTTCCTCGCCCGATCCGACATATACCATCAATGGTCACCACCCAGTCATCGCAGACAGACTCGCTCGCAAATTGTCCGCTCGACAGGTACAGATGATAGCAATAGGAGGGACGATTGGTACGGGTCTCTTTCTTGGAACTGGCAAATCTCTCGCAACGGGTGGTCCTGGTTCGATTCTCATCGCATACTTGATCGTTGGTGCCGTCGTCCTGTTGACTATGCTTGCACTTGGGGAAATGGCCGCCTTCGTTCCAATTGCGGGATCTTTTTGTACCTTTTCTGGACGGTTTGTTGATGATGCATATGGCTTCGCCTTGACCTGGAATTACTGGTTCAACGATGCGGTTAGTACAGCAGCAGATCTGGTCGCATTGCAAATTGTGTTCTCGTACTGGGACACCGCCATGCCAGGATGGGCTCTTAGCTTGATATTCTGGGTTGTCTTGATACTTGCAAATATCGTAGATGTCAGAGCATATGGAGAAATCGAATATTGGCTTTGTCTTTTGAAGGTTGTTACTATTACGGTCAGTACTTGTCTCTCATCTGAGATGGCGTTTCTCACTCATACAGATCTTCATTATCCTCGGAATAGTATCGAATGCAGGTGGCAACAGAAACTTAGGCTATATCGGAGGCAAAAATTGGCACGTTGGGGAAGCCCCATTTGTTGGAGGAATCGGCGGGTTTGCATCTGTTTTCGTTACGGCGGCATTTGCATGTACACATACTCCTATCTATGCTATTCCCAGTACTGACAAGTCCTTCAGATGGCGGGACGGAATCAATTGCAATCACAGCTGGAGAGACTGCAAATCCAACCAAGAATATCCCGAGAGTCGTCAAAAATGTTTTCTGGCGAATTCTGATCTTCTACATCCTATCAGTGCTTCTCATCGGTCTCAATGTCCCGTACAACACCCCCGGCTTGTCCAAGAGAGATTCTGCCGTATCTCCGTTCACGATTGTATTCCAACAAGTTGGAGCGCGCTCCGCAGGAAGCTTTATTAATGCGGTGATCGTCACGAGTGTCATTTCCGCCGGTAACCACGCCCTATTCGCTGGTACGCGTCTACTGTATTCACTCTCTGTCGACAAGCATGCTCCAAAAGTATTTGGAAAGCTGAATAGGAACAAAGTGCCATGGGTAGCAGTTCTTGCAACAAGCTTAATTGCTGGACTTTGTTTTGGCGCTTCCTTCATTGGTGCGGGCCAATTGTGGACTTGGCTTCAAAATTTGGTTGGAGTATCAAATCAGATCGCCTGGGTTTCTATTGGTATCACATCCATCCGTTTCCGAGGGGCGATCAAATACCAAAACAAAGAACATCTCCTACCGTTCCAAAATTGGACATATCCTTGGGGACCGTGGACATGCGTCATCCTAAATGTCGTCATTATATTAGTGCAAGGATGGGGTTCTTTCAGCCCAAAATTCGCAGCGGTGGACTTCGTGAGTTATTACATTGAATTAGTTGTTATGCTGATCATGTATGTTGCATGGAAGCTGTTCAAGAAGACGACGATCGTAACGTATGCTGAGATGGACTTAGAGAGTGATGTGCATACTGTTAGTGAAGAGGATATGAAGGAGATGGAAAAGGAGAAGACCACCGTTGGAAGGGTGAAGAGAGTGCTGAATTGGATATTTTAGGTTAGTGCAAGTACGTCTTGGGAAGTATGCCGATTACCCTTGCGTACGACTTAATATTCTGGTATCTGAACGCATCTCAGCGGCATTCTAAGCGGGATCTGGTTCTTTGGAGACCGAGCTCTATCATCACACAAATAAACAATCGATTTAATTACCATTGTCTGCTCCTCAAGCTCACCATACCAGCCATGATCCCCGAAGTTGTGGTTTGGGTCATGTCTTGATCAAAACAAGATCCAGGATACTGGGAATTCTAGCTCCACAGATAACCTTGAGCGCTTTAGGCTCACCCGAGTTCACCTTGTTCAGTTCCTCCCAATACCCAACATAAACGCGATTCGCAGACCCAAACCAACAGTCAGAGTTCCATAATTGATGCACTCATCAAGATTCCAAACCATCGGAGACTTAAATCTCACTGGATCGATGGCATAGACAGCATATACTATTGGGCTATTAGCCCATTTTCTACCCTTCTTACAGGAAACTTACAATGGCACACATCGGTAATAATAAAGCTCCCTAGCACCAGGAACCATACCTTCCTCTCCTTCGTCACCCTCAGGATCAGACCTTCATTTATAGCAAACAAGGCATATAGGCTTCCGATGTTGGTGAGGAGCATCTGGGTCAAGGGTGCGATGTTGGCGTAATCAGTGGGCAGCGCGGTGTGAGGAGTCGTGCCTTCGAGATAACGTATTGGCATGAAAAATGCTAGGTAGGTTCCTGCAAGTGCCATGATGGGTTCGAGATAGAGAAAATAAATGGTATAGCACAATGCGATGCGCATCTGTTTGGTGGCTTTAGGAGGCATTCTTGATGTGGTGATATGGTAGCCTTGGGTTTTGGGAGTTGGGCGTCAAATTTCTTTGGTCGTTGTCAGTTGAGAAGGTCTAGATTTTGATGTAAGGAAAAGCAAATACAAGGCTGGGAAGTATTTGTTTAAGTAAGATCACAGTATCGTAATCCGGAACCTGGAAGCGCGGGTCCACGATCTCGAGTGGTTCGTTGTCGTTGAACCGTTGTCACGTGAAAATGAACTGTGCTCACCTGGGCATCTGGGCAGCCGGAGGAACTTTGGCACTGCATTCATACTCATACCGAACGACCCAATGGATCGCGAGTAACCTGATATATCGCGATGTCGTGACGCACATCTGAGTGCGTTGTTCGTGGCCAGTGAAGCATCGGTACTATTGTATATTGTTGAGCCGATAAGGCTTATACATAGAGCAGAGATTTACTCCTAATGTTATACTATTATTATCTACAATCCAACTTATTACAACACACCTCCGGCGCCGGCATGTATTTGGCGACATGGGAGATTTTTACCGCAGTTTGATAAAGCTGAATCGTCTCGGCGTCGGACTTTCCCCAATCCCGAGTTGTGTGTAACAAGTACGATGAAGTAATCTGGAACTCCCGGCGACCATTTCCCGTTTTATATATTTACATGGAAAATGTCCAGGCCGAAGCTTGTCGACTTCAAGCCGATATACATCTAGCGAATTGGAGAGCGTCGGAGAAAGCACTATGGATTCACTCGGAGCGCCTCCTACGAAATCTCTGAAAATCATAATCGTAGGATCTGGTATTGCTGGTCTAGCTTGTGGTCTCACCCTTCGACGCGCAGGCCACAAATGCACAATTTACGAACGATCCTCGCTTTCCAACGAAGTGGGAGCTGCTATACATGTCTGTCCGAACGCATCTCGGGGATTGCTCTCTTTAGGCCTTGATCCAGTTCGCGCCCGGTTTGTTAAGGCGACCAAAAACATACGTGCCGATGGGAGGACTATGGAGATTCATGCGAGAGATGAGCTTCCGTGGATTGAAGAGAAATACGGTGCACCATGGTATTTGGCCCATCGGGTTGATTACCATGATGAATTAAAACGGCTTGCTATAGGCGAAGACGGAAGAGGTGAAGCCGTTAAATTAGTCTTGAAGAGCAATGTTACCAGATTTGCGAGTACCGGAAGCTCTTTCTTAGGATTTCAAGCTGATAACTTACTAGGACCCAGAAGGCGGTTCAATAATGCTTGCAAGTGGTGAGGTTGTATCAGGAGATCTCGTAATAGCAGCTGATGGCGTTCACTCTCTCGCTGTCGAAACCGTCATAAGACGTCCAAACCCTGTCGTCCAAGTCTCAGAAGACAACTTCATCTACCGCTTCCTCGTCCCATCTTCCGTCCTCAAATCAGACCCGGTGACCGCAGATCTTCTTGCTCATGACGACGGAATGCGGATCTATCTCGGGAACAAACAGCGTCTAGCCTGGTATCCGTGTCGCGACAATGAAGTTCAAAATTTTGCTCTCATCTTCCATAGCAATGAGTCTGAGATAGAGGAAAGCTGGCATACGCAAGTTGAGCATGCGAAACTCATGGAACAGGCGAAAGAGTTTCACCCTAGTCTTAAGGCCGTTCTCGACAAGGCCGAGGATGTCAGACAATGGCCGCTCTTGTTCAGGGCACCTATTCCAAAATGGTATAATGGGAAATTGGTCTTGGTTGGCGATGCTGCCCACCCTATGCTTCCGCGTGAGCTCACTATGAAATGAATTTTGTACAGGGAGTTGACGAGAGACGATAGATCAAGGACAAGGTGGAGCTCAAGCAATTGAAGACGCACTAGCTCTAGGAGTCATCTTTTCCAACTTCACAGTACCAGATTCCACTGAAGGTATTGCTCGACGCCTCAGAGTTTATGAGGACATCCGCCGAAATCGAGCAAGCGCGATTCAGTATTTTAGTAACGCCGGTCAAGAAGACGCCTATAAAGTAAGAAAGGAGGTTGAGAAGTTTATTCCAACTGGAACTATACCTGGTAAGTCAAGCGGAACAGGATACTGTGGAAACCGTCATACTAACGAAGAGGAGAAACTCAACTTGATTATATAGCTTACAACTTCGGCTACGATGTGGTTAAAAGTTCGATAAAAGGTATGATGGAAGCAGACTCGAATTGGGACTTTCCAAAAGACTTCTTCTGAACAGTTCGCTAGCTAAAGAGCAACTGTACTTTGTTTGGAAGGGTGTATTATGACTTGAGAAACTTTATTTGGGGATGCTGACTATTCTTCTCGACGCAATGGTATACGGTCCTGAGAAACATCTGTATGCTACGACAAAGTACAATAGTCTCTTCAAAGCAGCTCGATCCATATCTTAGGTGCGAAACAGGATCCGAATCGAATGACGCTTTTCGCGCAAACCTCCCAAGGGTTTGAACCCCCATAACTTCTGAGATGACCATGCTTTGTTTTACAATCTACTTGAAGTGCGTCAGCATGAAGGACATATTCTTAGTTCCTGATAAATTACAGCACGTCTTTGCCACGGTAATCTACATTATGCCGCCTAACCGACATCCAATATCCGGATAAAGGAGTTGCTGCATACCGACAGGCAGATCTTATGCCGGGCTTATGCGAGATGTTTGGAATTAGACTGGCGACTACAGTGTGAGGCTTTATGTTTGAAGCTCAAAATAGCTCGTATTCATACAGCTTGGTGCACTTAACGCCTCGGGTCGCAGACGCCGCTACATAGTATCGGCCAGAAAGAATTCATCAATCAAGAACATTATTGACATAAACGGGGAAGGTCAATGTAAAAATTAGATTAAAGAAATAGAGGTATAGATATATGTCTGGACTCCTTTCCCCACCAGAGCAAATCCCGGTGACCACAGAAGACGTGTATGCTTCCCACCCTCTCTTAACACCAAACAAAGCACCAACAAACTGGACTTTCGATAGAACCGACAATACGCCAAAGACATCTGTCCCACATGCCCTAGAGATGTAGAGAATCCAAACGACACGAGGGATACAGATAATGAGAAACCGAGTAGGGTAACCCCTAGACCAAACCCCTGTGCATCATTTCCAACAAAAGAAATCAATAAAGTCTTGCACTTCCTCTTGCATTGACGGTTGTTCCGCTCCCTCGAGCCTTAAGCCCGGAGTCAAATTTCTTGAATGTGGTGTTTCCATACCAAGTATCCCACAGACGACACTCATTGTCCATTTGCTGAAGAGGAGCGAGATCAATCTCATTCTTCCTCTCAAGGAATTGAAGTCCCAGACCTTGAGCGACATGCCACGCGATCTGTCGTTCAATTAGCCCTGATTAGCTGAACTATTTGGAGAACTTACATGACAATGCATCAACCAAGCGCCGGGGTTGTTACTCTCAAATGCCATGACCAATGCTCCAGAGGCGGGAAGCATCGCGACATCCCTTCTCATTGGACTCTCAAAGTTGAGTTGCGGCATCATGGCCTCCGTGAATTGCGTAGGGAATTGTCCTAGTATGTAGAAATCATGGCCATGGAGATGGATTGGGTGGGGAATGCCTCCTGTGTTTTGTATGGCGAAGAAGTGGAACTGTGATCTCTTAGTGAAAGCACTAAATCCTGAGAGGGGGGGAGGGCTCACTCTATCACCTTCGCCTAAGTCAATAACATTCTTGCCGATCGTGTCATTTGGTTGAGCGATAAGATGATCGCTTTGGTTGTTCAAGACAAATTGCAGCGTAGGATGGTCCCACTCGACGTCGAGTTCGGAACTTTATCAATATGATAATTAGTTCGCCGGAATTAAAAATTGTTCGAGAACTAGAAACTTACCCGTTAACCCTCCAACTATTCACGGTCCCACCAGGTGTGTTGATGCTGGGTCTGGATGTAAGGGCTAGGGTGAGTTTGTTCTGTCCATTGGTATCCTCGAAGACAAACTCATCGCTTGGTACAGGCTTCAGTAGGGCTGGTACCAGGCCCGTCTCATCAGCGCACGTGGTCGGTGCGACCGCCAAAGGAGTAGAAATCGGTTCAATGGTACTGTTAGTAGTCGTGTTGCTATAGGAAAATATGGCTTTAATGCCGCCAGCTGTTGAAAGAGTGTTTGCTCCACAAGCTCTTGAAGGAACTTGAGCACGGAACCAGTAGCTTGTGAGGTTCTTGTTGTGGGTGTCGATGATAACATCGTAACGTTGACCGATGCCAATGAAAAGCCATGTAGTGGTATATGGTTGAATGGCGACAAAGTCTGCTGCTATGACCTGGAAGTCATGTCCGTCGAGGGAGACTTGGAACATATTGTCTACCGCTGTGTTGATGAGGCGAAGACGATATTTCTTGTTCGGCTTTAATTTTGTGAGGGCGTAGGCGCCGACTGATTGCGTGCCTGTGAGTTTCATCGAGCCATTGATAAGGGCACTTGGAGCTGTAGGTGGTGCTCCTGATTCTGATTGAATCCCAAGTTGATAGACGTTTTTAACATACCAGTCGGTGATTGGGTAAGTGCCTAAGTCCTCGTCGTAATTCGCAGTAGCTGGACCATGTATGATCATGGTGCCAACTACACCGTCACCGTATTGACCAGAGTAGTGAGAGTGATACCAGGTTGTTCCATGTTGCGTAGCGATAAAACTGTACACGCGGGACTGACCAGGAGCAATTGGACACTCAGTGATGCCATTAACGCTAGTGGTCTGTTTAGCATGCAGTGTACGAGGGATGTCTCGCCACATACCCATCTTGTGTGGTGGTGTTGGCTTGAATAATACCGTGCCAGTGCATACTCGTTCTAGTACCAAACAGATTAGTGTGAATTGTGACAGGGCATGGCTCGTTACTGAAACTTACCCATTGTCCTGCAAATCATTATGGACCGTTATTATCAATCTGTCTCCCCACTCTAGTCTATTTCAGTAACTCCGCCATAGCTAATATGAAAACAGAGAGGTACATTGGGATACTTACGAGCTTCTATAAGAGTACCTGGGTACTTCCCATCGATGACAAGCATCTCTTTCGCAAGGCCGTCAGGGGCCATATTCTCGGCTGTGATATGTATATCATAGGTGACTGTATTCCCAGTGTCTGGCCATTCAGTCTCGGAGTCGGAAGTAGCATCGAAAGGAGGCAGATCTCCATTCATCCAACACGATCGATCTTCAGGCGTGTTGCAATTCTGTAGCACACCTGCTCTTTTCTGTAGAGGCAAAAGTCTTGCCTCTGGCAGCGCAGATGCTGCTGTGAGCCCAAGGGCAAAGCAGGTAACCAATAATTTCGAGCCTAACATTGTAAGTAAAAGAGTGTATGAAACGAAGAGTTTGAAGCTGATGATGAGAATGATTGAGAATATTCTGAGCGGGGTGAACGCTGTATATATATATAAGTATCCATCGTATATCCAGCTTCATGTGCACCTATTCCCCTGAACTGAAGCGGCCAACCAGGGACTCAGCTACGCTCTCTCGTCAAGGTGTGCAGAAAAGCTGACTTCAGTCTTGCATCTCTTGGCCAGCCGAAGTATCAGGTACGTCTTCGGTGGTAAGCCATCATCAGAACTCCATAGAGTTCACAGGGTCGGCCGTCACCATTTCATAGGGGTCAGTGCGCTTAGATACGACTTTCCATACTGGTGGTGGCTGGGTACTAATTAGGCCCTACTCAGCGTCACCAAAGGCGTTGTTAGAGAGTGAGGAAGAACAAGGATGGTGCGTTGGTAGTTACTTCGAAAGAGAGTGTAATGAGAGATTGCTAGAGAGCAACCCAAGCAAGCGAAGGAGAACGAGCCACCTACATGAGGTACCTGATTGAAGTCAGGGTCATAGAATAGCTCTCCCGCTCCATGCTATCCGAGAAATTCAGTGACACACAAATGCAAGCCCAAATGCACGAAGCAGCGGGAAGAGTGCATTTGGTTCCATCCGATGATTCTGCATAGCATTGTGAACCCGACAGATCGCAAAAGGAATGTCTTCTCTCAACTCATTGATACAAATAAATTGCTCCTGCGGGCAATAGTTCCCCCACCGGTTTACAGGCCGATAAGCATATTGCCAAGAACATGACAGCGGCAACCGCAAATTAGTAGTGCAATACTGCCAGCAGGTAGAAACGTCTCGCGAATGCGGTCAGCTAGGAATCGTAGGATGGAAGCTTGCCGAGACTAACCAATCAGCAGTCTTTCAGGAGGTAGAAATGAAAGTATTAGGCGTCCGCAGTTGCCGTAGCACTGGTCAAAATCTGTGGACTCGTAACCTCAAAAAAAAAACCAAGTAATTGGCTGCGTGCGGGTTATCTGTACCCGCAGAGCGTTGTTTGGTAGATAGTCACAAGATACCTTGCATCTTGAGCATAAGTCAGGATTCAACAGAATGTTGGTACGCAGCTTCGAAGTCACCACCCACTACCCTTGGATGTGCATGCAGCTCATATGTATGTAGCATTATGTACTGTACGAGACCAGAAAGAATCCTGTGCCCCTCGAAACCGCACTTCGTACTTCGTATTTGAGCAAACTGTTCGTAATATCCACCATTACGTGGCGGTGATTTTTAGACGGATAGTATCCTGGTCTCCGCGATATAGTGTAGATCATAATGGAAATTCCCCGTCATATTCAATATCAATTCTGCGGAGACACGAGATAAACCTTGCCGGAAACGTGGGATGAATCGGATGCTTTGCGGGAGGGGACTGAAAAGGTCCCTCGGATGTTCAAATAGAGTCATCTCGAAGGAAGAAACCTACGATAAGGCGGATGATTAGTGCTGAATTTCGGTTATATCTCAATCAGGACACGCGTGGCGTCAGAAAAACACTTGACCTCTCCTTCCACGCGCGCGTTTGAAGATTTTGCAGGTATCCTGGTAGTGTTGACACCATGTAGACATATTGTAGACATCATCGAGCGTCAAAATAAATTGATCCGCAATATAAGGAACATATGTGACCGGTGTGTTGGTAAATGCTGGAAATGTTCAGATGAACCGTACACATTTAATGGCGATGCTGCCACTGTCATGCAAGGTACGAGACACAGACTACCATTCGGAGAATCAGCAAACGAAACACAATCTCTCTAGGCTCACTGGACTGCAAGCTGACATAAAAACCCGATAAGATGGATGCCACATGGCAGACATGGACTCTGCATGATACGCCGTACGGAAAGCCTGTACAGTTATTTTGGGTGCCGCAATAGGCAGCGGTCAGTGCAAAACATCCGTATCGAAGAGTTCCCCGTCTTAGAGATCGTTAGCCTGTCGCTAGGAGAAAAGGATTCCCCAGACGGGATCTTCCCATCAGCTTCTTCAGCCGGTCAGCAAGAGCCTCAGTGAAAACGTAAAATAACGACAGGAAGTGAAGCGTGATTTGGCTCGTGACAAGTCGAGAGACGGCTCAATGGCATGATTCGTTGTGTGTTTCAACCACTAGCTCGAGGTGAAGGAAGGATGGCGCACAGAATGCATTGGTCAAGTCTGTACTTCGTATGTAGCGAAGCTGGCTGAAAAGTTGTCCCGTATGTCTGGCGAGGGTAAGTTGAGCGCCGTTGTATGTACTTCGTATGGGATAGGAAACATCAAGGCTGCAAAGAAATCTTCAATACAGGCCATAAGCGTGAAGGATTTCACCCACAGCGCTGATCTGCATCGTTTCTGAAAAGGTGGCTGCCCACTGAACATCTTGGCCGCCCACCCACGTCTCTTCTCCGCTTGTTTCCTCTGCCAGCTGATCCGTATGGAGGAACACTTGGTGGTCATGGTCTATGAAAATAGCACACGCGAATCGTAATGAGGAATAGGAAGCTGAAGCTCCAGAGGACGCGATTCACAGAATTGGTTTCTGAGCCTCTCTCGGAGACATGCTAGAACAATGCTAGGCGCGATGGTGCAGACGCATTGGACCGGCGTAGTATTATCGAATGTCGGAGCAACTGCTGTCCAGATCCAGCCCTCTTCCCCCTTACCCCCACGATTTCCACGCGGCGAAGACGATTTCCACGCGGCGAAGAAGGTTGTGAAGCAACGTGAGCAGAGGCAGCAGTGACCGAGGGGGTAGGTAGACAATAGGGAGAACACGCAAGTCTTGAGCTTCGCCGCAAAGCTACCGTCTCTCCAAGCTCGTATCTGCCAAGACTCGTATCTGCTGCTGCAATACTTCGTACTTCACAATACACATCCGGAGAGGCCATACCATCTGATAGGGGGGAGCAAAATGATGAGAAATGATTGTCGTTGAAAGAAGCATGTTTCGTTTGGCGCTGGTGGAGTTCGGTGGAGTCTGGAGATCGGGATGGCACGGCGTTGGACGGAACCTTGGAAGGCGTTTGGCGTTGCTAAAGTTAGGCACGAGAGCGGCGCTGTCTGTACAAAGGACCGGAAAGTAAGTACTTAAGTACATAACAAGTGAGTACTTTTTACCTGTCGTTTACACTCTCGCCAAAGTACTAATCCTGAAGTACCGAGCACTTGGAGTACATAGTCGCTAGGAGTACGTACGTACTTTCTACTACGTAAGAACGTACCCATGTACTAACTCGTAAGTAGTTTTTAGCGAAGACTCAGCAAAGGGGGACTGGGTGGGAAATGGAGCACCGGCCCGGAGAGGCGCACGCTGCAGAAACCCCAAAGCGCCACGGCTAAGCGAGTGCGACCTCTTGGAATCTGTGCATTGAAGCACTTCACAGGACAAAATCAACAGTACTCCGTACTCCGTATTGGATACGCTCTCATGCATAGATGCACGATTAATGCTTCTTCCTGCCAGCTCCAAGCGCTAGCGGAGCTTTGGCCAAGCTAAGTCGTTCAGCAATCTACACAAGTACTTGATCGCGAGGACCTACGTAGCTTCAAGCCAGCCGCTTCATAACGACTAATGTCTTTTGCAGCCACTACAGTTTTGCGAACATGTCTCAACCTTACTATTCGTTCTCCAATTCAAGAATGCAACCTCAGAATCCGATAAGCGCCCCTGGAGGTTGTCAACCTGATTCTACGTCTGATATCAGACCACGAAATCGAAGGATCTGGAACGTAAGTATCTTTTCATTGCTCCAGAACAGCTGCATATTCCTGGTATAGCTACAGCGCAGCATCTTCATCACCTCCATTGATTTCATGAAAGGGGCTATCGTACAACGGATTATTCGACTCTTCCCGCCTTTGCATGTTTGCCAATCGTATCAAGGAGTAACTCCTTCTGCTTCATGTCTTAAGATTGTGTGACACATAAGCCCACCCGCTACGGTAAGTTCATTCGCCTTACTGAGAAGAGCACCACTGATTCCTTTCCATGTCAAGTCGTAGCCTGGATCCGTTGAAGGACTACCTGGGCCACCATCATCTCCTTCATACACGCCCTATTACCACATAGAACAACCCAGAGTTCAGCTTCATTGCCTCTCCACATGCAAGACCTGTTGTTTGATGATGCTGCAATCTTCCCATGCGTCGTCTTCAGTTTCGTATCACTTATTAGGCCAAAAAGTAAGTATGGTGCACACCACTAGGTAGGCTCCTCCATAAATTTTCTCCGTTAAACCGGCGACAAGAATTGTGGCACAGTGGCAAACTGTGTACCCAAAAGAATATCAAATGCCAAAGGAGTAATAGGGTATATTCTGTCCTAGAATCAAAACTTCTCCTGAATATAGCACGCAGACACACACACACACACACATGGACATAGAGAGATATTGAGAGACACATTAACACTTTATGTTGAATAAGTCTATTTTTCTAGGTATAGTCTGAGTAGAAGAGACAGGCTTGACTACTCTCATCGCCAAGCCTTTCTTCTTCCTCTTGAATATTATACAAGAAAGAGCGCTAATCATACTAGTAGCTTGTGTTTCGACAATAGTCAGGTCCGGTCTTACCGAGGAATAAGACACTACCATAACAACTAGCCATTAAATTACTACTCCGCTACAAACCCATGGCTTTAATCATCGAAGAACAAATCCTGGACGACTCCACCTAGTGATACACCATTAGATATATACGTTGACTTTCGGCCAATTGGACAGCGAAGAGCGTCCGACTTGGCTAAGATTGGCGAAGATAGTGGGAAAGTGCGTAAAAACGAAGTGTCTTTTGATGTTCTAAAATTGCTGAGAGCACAAAAAGTGTCGCTTTGCAAGTTGATTAACAAATACTTGATTTTGCCCTTCAAATCTGAAGTCGATCGGCGCAAGCCATCAACAAAATCCCATTCAGCCCTCGGACCACTTCCTGGAAAATTTCTTTTTATATCTGTTCCACTTACGACTATTCTGTCTGCATAATTTGAGATTCTCACCATGCATTCAGAAGACTCGCACTTTTCAGGGTCAGCGCTTCACCTCGATCTAGTGAAGTTCTCACTTCATCCTCTAGGTTCGCAAACAAGTTTTGAATGCACTTTCAAAACACAATACTCTTCCATAAAATCTTTCACGGCCTGTTAATCGATCCAACAAGCTCATTAATGCTAGTTTGTTACGACTAGTATGTAAAATTCAAACCTACAGCCCCCTAAATCCTTTCCTTTCTACGTATTGGTGACACGAGATGTCATGTAGGTAAGCCTTCGATGCGTCGGCTTACTCGACTAGGAATATTGCAGCTCGACCACAATCGAGACTCACCGAATACGGATTCTAAATTTCGCCAACAAAAGCGTGCCGTGTCATCAGCTGCAATGCATAGGAGCGCGGTAAGGTAGAGCGCAATCGAGATCGTATTTTGATGACGGTAGTGGCTGTGATAGTATTGTGGTACAAGGCTCCTTTTTCAGGCGTCACTTGATGGCCTCTCGTGTTCCTGCAAAAGTTGACTAGCGAGATGTGATGAGCATGATCCACTTCTGCCGTCTTTCTGCTGTAAGCCTTTTACGCTGGTGGAGTGATTGTGAACCTTTTTGTGATTAGTTTAGGTAATATATACTGGTAACAGACTTCATCTGATCTTTTATTGCGGAAGAAAGAACCATAGGGACAGAGATTGGTGGTACACCCCACCCATTTCGGCGATCTCCTTTCGACGTCGCACCTTAGATGACACAGATTTACTTCTTTACTACCACATTGAGCGAGTGTCAGGACGCAAGATAACAATGGCATTTTTGCTTCAGCATTCGGATGTCTATTCCCCTCTTTCTCAAATTTACCGCAGATATCCTGGACCTCTGACTCCCTATACTTCGAACTATGAATCCAGCGATCGATGACACATATCATGGAATGAATTGCGGCGGAAGCGGCGGAAGCGACGAAAGAACCCCGGAATCCCATTTGACTCTGAGCGAAGAAGAATGGCAATCTCCGATACACGATCGAAATTCCACAACCTGGGTGTTGGCCATAATCCTAGGACTTTTCGCGATCATCATCTCTTTCATTGCTGGGACTCTCACGGCTCGGCCAGTCAACCCAAATTGCGTGAAGCCAGGCTTAATAGGCTGTGAGATATTTGCTAGATCGTCGGGGACAATATCAGGACATCGCTGACAGTCTAACTAGAGCGCGATGGCCACCAACGTACCCTCACACTGTTCTACTTTAACTCGAATGAATCTAATTCGTGTCGCATCGAAGAACATCACTTCTGATTTGACATCAGCAAGCGATGCATCTGTTATGTTCGCGAAACCGGATGTTGTACCCCTATAATGTGCCAAGATGCAAGTTGAGACCAGGCATAAACAGTGTTTTCTATCACGTTAGTGGAATGGATGGAAATGGACAATCAGACGAGCTTATAGTACGAACCCAATGTTGATGCCAGTACCGACGGAATTATTACCAAATGCGAATTTGTTGTAAAAGGGACTCGTTTGGTGCGGATCAGAGGAATACAATATGAAGGAATGTCATAAATGTAAACGTATGACAGTGAAAAGAAGATCAGGGAGGAGACGTGCACCGTCACGGTAGAGACACACTGTTTGTTTGCAATAAGTCGCCTTTCATTCAAATATGTACTTTAACGGTCGTGGGAATATTTACCGCACTACGCACCCACCTTGCGGCAACCTTCATGCTACAAACCAAACCGGTTGGTTCTCAAATCCAGATTGTGTCATGGTAAAGCCAATAATGCAAAATGACCACCAACGACAGGTCTTGCAATGAAGTGAAATCGAGCGAACCTATTTCCTTAGTCAGCTGTGTTCTTTACATTTCCTGGGCAATAACGCTATTCAAATGGACATACTCTCCAGTTTGTGTATGCATCAGATCGGTAAATGCTCTGTTCGTTGACGTCTCTGCAATCCATTTCGCCAGCGTGGAGATGAACATTTGTTTAGTACTTTGTGACATGACAGCTGCTGTCCATATTTGCCAGTCCGCTAGGTGATTATCATAATCAATTTCTGGCCGCTTCGCGATGACTGGATAAGATGGGAAACTTACTTTTCGTGTAGAAATTCCTCGTGTCAAGTTGAACACCGTACTTTTGGGCGACGGTGGGGTAGAATTTGCTTTGCATATCGTAGATTCTCTGAGGGACGAGGTTGAGGTTGAGAAGTCTGTCAGCGTAGATGTTATAGAGAAGACCTGAGTGGTCGTCAGCGGTGTTTCGTGAGCTAATCAAAGAGAGGATGTACCGTGGGAATCTCGGTCTTGGTATGCTAATCTAGTGTGAGCTCTATCAGTCACAGCAAAACCTTCCCATTTCCCAATGTAATCTCCAGCAGCTTTGTGATATGTTGAAGCATCAGCTGGATTTCCAGTAAGATTAGCAATCTTTGACATAGCCTCGATGGCAATGATACCCTTCAATGCTAGATTTGTCTGATTCTCAAGAGGTCCTTGGAAGTCGTCTGTCGAAAGCTGGTGGCCAGGGACAAGTGAATCAGTCATAAGATATGCTGTCCATTGTTTCATGATAGAATAATGTTGACGCAGATAGTCAACATCGTTTGCCTTTTGGGCGTAGGCTAAAGTTGAGATAATCATATTGCCACATTCTTCAACAGGCATCTCTTCTGCATTACCGTCGGGATGTCCAATTGCTCGCGGGTAATGAGTGCCAAGATCGTGGATTGCGTAAGTATGCGGCCAATGTCCAGATTCCTGATTCTCATATAATGGGTCCAGGAGATACTTGACGAGCGAGGGATTAAGATAAAGAAAGATAGGAATGGCAGGGTAAATGACATCAACTGTCTGGGTATTGCCGTTGCTGCTTATTTCCTTTAGAAATAGGTAAGGATGAGATCTGGTTCCGGCGAGGACCACAGCGCCAAATGCTTGCCGTGTTGAAAGCGCGGTTATGGTTGAGTAGTCTGGTCCCCCGGCTGCCAAAGAATCCACGGCTATTTTGTGGTCAATAGCTCCCGACACGTTTATGAAATCTTTATAGAAGAATTCAACCTGGAAGATAATCAGCTTTTATTCCTAAGTATGTGGAACAGATTTGAGATTACAAGGGCCTGGTCTGATTTGAAATAATCTGTCCATAATGATGGCACAGGAACAATTCCATTCGCTCCCAGGAATGTGACGGCGTTTTTTTGGGCATGAACTATAGTGTACACAGTCTTGATAGGTCTTCGCCCTACATTGCCAAAATCGCTTGCTATAGGTTATCAGCTAATGTCGCTTCAGACAATGAACTGGACTGACCAAAGGCAAAAACAGGCCATTTATTGTCAATAGCTCTATAATTGGTATCTTGGGAATTTGGCAGTCTTCCCTTCGTCATAAATACCTGGCGAACACTATTATCGTCACCAGATTGGTAAGTCGTTGATGGGGATGCTGCAGTAGACCAATACCAACTGCCCCAGTGTGCAGCATCGTCTGGGTAATCCGCATTGAATTCGCTTTGGTTTTGACGCCATGACTTGTGACTTAAGATGCCATTCTCGCTTGAAAAACTGAATAGGTTAGCATGAAAACATGATCCGCAGAATCGTATGATGTGATGTGTTACCTCCATTGAGCGATATCCGATTTGTGTGTAGAGACCCATTCTGGACTAATTAGCTTACACTACTCGATATCCAGTGTTGGGATATTACCGGCTGATGTATCCACATAGACTTGCACCGAATGCTGAATAGCGTCGATTGAGGCAACAGTGACCTCTAAGTAGGTGCCGATGATAGATTGCTTTTTGAGATCGTTCGGAGTAACAGGAGAAATGAAGGTGATATTCATTGACACCTTTCTCGCTACGGTCATGAGAAAAGTCGTTCGCTGTGCAGTGAACTCAACACTATTTTGGACAACTTTCGTTGGAAAGACCTTGTTGACTTGTGGGTCTCCCATCCACTAGAGAAATAGGCGTTTAGTGCGTTACCTATGAAATGTACCGAAAAAAAAAGGGAGAGCAGGAATATGCTTCCAGGGGAGTATTTTGAATATAATGAACCAACACCAAAGAATTAGGCTGAGAAGAGATCAGCGAGGGAATCGAATATGCTTACGGTAAAGGCAACACCATCGACCTTGATAAGACCAGTCCAAGCTGTAGGTGCCCCGGTAGTCCCTGTCACATCACCAGGCTGGGACGCACTATGCGAGTGTTAAGTTTAGTATGAAGGGATGTAGTGAGTGACTTACGCCCAGAATCGTGGCCAAGAACCAGCAAGATTGCCGCTCCCGCCACTTCCAACTTCCAGCCATGTATTCATATATGGCGATCTTACTTTAAGCAATGAGCACTGGGAGGTAAACATAGATTTCTAACACTTACCTGCAAGAGGAATAGCAGGGGCACGACTTGGAATAAAACTGCCTGCAGCTGCGATGCGAGCAAACAGCATGCCCTGAACAGCTAAAAGTAAATTATGCAGCTTCATAGTGTGACAGAGTTGGGATGTTGAAGAATAAAAGACAAAGTAATTGCGATTCTGGCGAGCACCAGAGGCTTTCTTTCCCAAAAATTTGAAATTAATAAAATAATTTAAAGTTTAAAAAAGACTTAGAACATGCTACTATTATACCCCTAGAACACGCTCACATTCACACTAGCAACTGCGCTAGCAATACCCCGCACTCTCGCTTTTTGACGGATATCTTATTGTGAATCACATTGCTGGGTAAATTGTCTCTGTACTGACATTGAAGCGTGGAACTTGAAAACAAAAATGGCAGAGCCTAGCGAGCCTAGTAATGCAAGAAGCATGAATCCAAGGAATTTGTCTTGCCTCATAACTTGGCATGACAGTACTTGACTGCACGGAAGTGAATGAGTGAGAGCATGGACTAGAAGGCCCGAAGTGGTTGATGAGCATGACAGTATTCAGACGAATGAATTAAAGTTTGCAACAAATTGTATGTGGTAGCCAGATGTACCGCGAACTCGCCTGATCAGAACATTGAATGAGATCTCCATCGAAAAGTCATAGTCTGCAGAGAAGCACAGCATGTCTTGGAGGGTTGGGAGGACCGCTTGTGACTGTTTCTAAGAGATCTGGCTTCCTCTTCTCTTCATCAATAATGAGCGTGGAAATGAAGTAAAGCAATCTCCAGAGAATGAGACACCAATATTTGGACCAAGCGCTTGACAGCCCTCTGATGGGAATGGCTCTCTTGGATGATACACAGACACGATACACAAACGCGCTCTAGTGTAAGCGCAAACACAATTATCTGACAGAACTGATAATTCAACAAGAGGTGATACAGAAATGGATAAAAGGTTGTTATTGTATGGAATAGACTTGATCATTTCTAATCATTTCTGTTTCTTAGGGAGTTGGTTGAGGTTGGATGTCGCCAAGAAGTGGCCACGCGACATTTCCCCTCGGTAGTCGTGTGGTCTGAGAAATTCTCCGCGTGTCCTTTGGAAAGATCATCCCTCGGGAAGATTCTTTATAGATGGCTCCTGTGAAGGAGAGCTGTTCGTGACGAAGTACTGTCTTAGCTGACGGGTTGAGAACAACATGGTTTGGCAAGAGAGCTGCCGGTAGACCGAAGCGACGAATCATATTAATGGTGTGATCGCCTGGACTGTTAATGTTGTCGGCATTGACTTGGTTGTAGTGACACGAAACATATCCTGTTGTTTGCAATGTACCATCGCCTTTAATAACCAGTCCTGGGCGTAATGACCTCTTGTTTCTTTTTGGCCTGGCCAAGAGGACTCCACTAGACTTCGAACAATCCAAGATCAAACGTCTCCAACTGTATGAAACACTCGTGATCAGTACTAGCACTTCTTCGTGTTCCGAGAAGACAGCTGGTGTCTCCAACCTGATCTTGAGCATGTATCTGGACTGCATCACACAGAACAGGCCAGATCGACAAAAACTGGATCGTGGTGAATCTCTAGAGTTGGGTTTAATGCAATAGACGCGGGAGCGACTGAGCTGTGAGGTTGTGCTGATATAGCACGAAAAATGAAGTGCTTTTCTTACCCGGATTCCATAACGGATGGCATCTGGTCCCCTGGCTTATACTAGCAGTTTACAAATACCTAAGTAAATTATCATTATTTTCTGAAATAGGAACTTGATAGAAGCAGATGTTCGAGGATGCAAAGCTCTTCCGAGGAATCTCAACCTATAGAGTCAGATCAGAAATTAGCATCATGATCAATATATGATTCTCGTATCACCTACTTTAGTAAGAAGATACCTGGCGAGTTGTGGGCCAAAGGTAGGCGATGTCTCGGTTCGAGTTGTGAATATAACGACAAAGCAATATAGGAAAGTTTTAGCATCAAAATTGCTTAAGTTCTTAATTAGCATAAGCTTCACCGCTCATGCTTACTTTTGATAAGCCAAGAAATCATCGAAGCAACCAGGCGATCTGTAGGGTGCCTTCGACGATTATTGAGACATTCCGCACCTCAGGCTAGAGCAAGACCGAAATCTTACTACCATATCACATCCAGACCCACGAGAAAGCAAAAACAGCCACATAGGCCCAAGATGTTCACCAGACCCAAGGAAGTCGTCTTCACAGTCGATACCAGAAAGTTCACGTACGCCACTCAAGACGACCTCCTTAAAATGATGCAACTAAACCGTATGTGACCGCGGGGCCGATGAACTACCAGCTCAATCTGACAGTTTTCTAGCGACAAAGTTTGTGGCAGCGCCAATTCCTGAATGGACACGGCAAATGACGATTCGCCCCAACTTTGAGCGCAAAGAACAGGAGCGGTTATATCACTATTATCATAACGTGAAAGTAGAGCTGCCTATCGGGGTTGTTCTGGGGCGGGCGCTAATGGCGAAGAGATATGAGGTGTTGTGGATCAAGGAGGATAAGGTTGTTGTTCCGGTGAAGACCGACGAGGGAGGAAGTCAGATGGCAGCTTAGTCTGTAAGATTGACAGGTGAAGATGGTGAAGGCGAAGACAACGTCACATTCTTTGATGGGAGATGTACAGTACAGTCATGCGGTGATCGCGGATTCCTGGAAGAGCTGCGTGGTCAGCTAATGGATGGGCATCACCCGGCACTATCATTACTCATTGCGAAGTAGCAGATTCCGAACAAAAGCTGATATTTACTAAATCAAATGGGAAAGAGACGTGTAAGCCTTACACTCGTGAGTAACTAAGGACACAAGTCTTCTATGAGTTCGAGCCTTTCTTGAAGTCGACGTTGGGGACATATGTTACTTTGCCTCCCGTGGCGCGGAGGAAATGAGTAAAGAGAAGCGTTGACAGCGAGTTCAGCGTGTCTTTCTCCAGAGTTCAATGACGACATAATGAGATTTATTACCCACAAAGACGGGAGACTCTAAAACTTGGTCACCTGCTCGAGGCTAGACGTTTGCGTCCTCGTCTTCCTTCATGTTGTGCTTTGAAATAATTTACGCACAAAATTACCCTTCGACTACATTCCACGCCTGAGATAAAACGGAGACATGGCTACAATTTGGATGCCTTGCTCGGGGTATAATCTGCTATCCAACAATCAGTACTGGACTACTTGTTGATGGAATCGAAACCCAATGACGTGCACTATTCCCTCCCCAGATTTCAGACTCTGGGGGTCGTTCCACATTGATTTCACCCACAGTTAGGCTCCTCTCGATAGCCACGGGCTATCTTCCAGGACCGCTGGATAGTTATGGAAGCAAGGGAGAAGCCGGATCCCAGAACGACGGTATAGCACTTGGTAGATATCGGAGGTGAGACGACGAGTTTAAGGAGGAGAGTGGCCGCCGCCGCTGTGACAACTCCCTAGTGATTCCGAAAGTTCTTTTTCCTATAGAGCTGTCAGTGGCATGTTTGGTATGGCGAGTAGTGGACTTACTGGTAGAATAGATCCGTTCTGGAGGAACCTAGATTTATGATTTTCGGACAGCCGTCTCTGTCCTTTTCCAAACGTGTACATTCGAAACAGTAGAAAGCGTCAGATATACCCTATTCATTTGAGTGGTCAGCATCTATCAGTACTAATAAGGGCAGGCTACACACCTCTCCGCCGCAGACTACACACTTGTTTTGATAGTTGCCGAAGCTGCATTCGTCGCAGATGCGAACGAGGGTTGTTGGCCGAACGTAGGAATCGCAGACTGGGCATTTGCCGTCGCACTTGTCGCAGAGACGTCCGATGGCAATACCTGACTGCTTGCGACACATAACGAGATCACTGCATATTCAGTGAGATCTTCGTGCCAAGATGATGATGGGAGCTACAAGGTGAGCGTTTTGGAGGGCGACTTACGGATGATGGCGCGACATGGTTATAGTTTATTCGTGTGCGAGAGCGCGGGTGTGTAACGACCGGAGTGTATTAAGTGGTAAAGCTGTCGCGATAGCTTCAGAGGTATGTTGGCGGTTTCGAAAGCAGAGGAAGTGCAGGAAATACTACGTAGGTAGAGCTGTTCCCATTTGTGTAGCTTTTGGAATCCAGATAGATTTCTGGTGGCGGGCGTCCGTAATCAGTAATTAGTCAGCGATAAGACCTTCGAACGGACGGAGGACGTACTCCACTTCCTTCTAAGCAGAACTCGTGTTTATTACACAATCCCACCAGGAAGATAGGGTCACTCCCCGATGGCGGAGACAATGGGGTCAGTCGTGCTGGTTTCTCATAATTTGGTTCTTGTTAATCCTTGTGCAGACCCATCGCATCGGCCGTCGTGCTTCCAGACCCAAATTCAAGTCCCGAACCTGCCAACCCCCCAAGCGCAAAGCGACGACAATCCGCAGACCCCGATGAGCCTTCCAAACGGAGTCGCATTTCCACAGATCCTGCTACCACACCTCCGCCCCCATCTAAAGAATCGACCAAGCCTGAAGTCCACGATGGAACTCTTGAGGACAAGTCTGCCTATTTGGCCCCAGAAAGACGCAAGACTAGTGTTCAAGAAGAGAGAAAACGAGGACAACGATTGTTCGGCGGACTGTTGAGTACTTTGAGCCAGAGCACACCAAATGGCCAACAGAAGCGACGCCAAGAGATTGAAAAGAGACAGCAGGAGAGGGCTAAACAGCAGAAGGCCGAGGACGAAACCCGAAGAGCTCGTCAGCGGGAAGATCTGGTCGCAGCACGAAAGACCGAACAGATCAAATTTAAAGACGCCTCGGTCTGTTAGCCTATGGAGCGCTTAAAGGACAGTGCTTACGGATTCTAGATGCGAACGCGGCACACAAACTTGCTGGCAATGGCGAATTCCCTATACACAAAGAGCACGCCGAAGCTGGTACGTGTCTGGATTTTGTCGTCTGTCGTATGGAGTTAAAACTAACGGATTCAGTACTACAAGCCGTGGGAACTGTTGCCGCAAGACGAAGAACGAATCAAATTGCAACTTACGGAAGCAGAAACTCAAGTACGGGAAGAAGAGGAGGCGTTTGCCCATCAACATCCCCAATATCCGAGGGGAAAGTCATCGGTAATTGAAAAAGCTAACATCACGTCCGCAGAGACGGTGGGTGAGATTCAAACAGAGTCTCCGTCCATTGCCAAAGTTGATGATACTACTAACGATAATCCCGAACAAGCAATTCAGGAGCAAGATACCGCTGAGAAGCAAACATTAGAGGAGCAAAATGGTGAGGTATTAGTCGAGGACGAGGAGGATACAGTGATTTACTGAACTCATCGCATCAAGATCTTGTAAGACACGTGTTTATATTGGAGTTTGGTGTGGTGTTGGAAGGAGTTGCAAGCTCGGAGATTCTCGGCCACTGTCACTTGATATCCCTGCCGTTTTGTATCTATACAGGCCAGCAACGGCATTTGTCCATGGACCTCGAAACATTGTCGATACTACCTCACCGGTCTCTCCTCACACTGGACCTATCAAGTGATATCTGGGTGTTATGACATGTTTGATTGTCGGACGTACCGTTTCGCCTCACGAAACTGATTGTCAATACACTGTTCACCGCGGCGTGCACAGGGTTCAACCGACCCCGAGTTGAAGATCTTTTTAAATCCGTACTCGGCGGACCTGAGACTTTATCGTGCACCTAGATAGAAGCCGGGGACGAGAGTACAGTATACCCTTATGTCGCTACTCTCTAAGACCCCCCCAAGATATGGGACCAAAGTTGGCGTAAGGTGCTTATGTACGGAACCAGAGCTATTAACTCAGGTTGTTTTACGAAACGGAAAATTATGGGGAACAAAATTTAGCTTAAATTTGGTGTTTTGAGGGTGTGCGTGTATGTTCTAGGGATTTGCTTTGTAAGTCTGGTAAAATACTATCATCACAAGTCTCGGAATATCTCATTAGAAACTCTCCCCAGATACATTCCCCTTGTTTTCGGATAAAAAGGGGGCCAATGGTACTCAAGTATTTATCTACTGGAATTCTATAATACTGTGAAGCCTGCTATACATGAATTAGGCGATATAAATAAGTTTTATAGAAATACCGTAATAGTCTATACTCCGCGGAGATATGAGAACTAGTGACAGTGCTATTTAAACTTCTCTTAAACGCTAGCGCTCTCCACTTCGAGCTTGAGCCTCAACTTGACTGACCAAAGCTTAACTTGATGTCTCCACACACACGATTTAAAACGTGCTGTCAGAATGTCTGTTGCGCCGAGTAAGAGATACCGCGAATGATATCGCAATTGGCGGAGTTGCAATGCAGACTGCGGAAAATAAGTTGAGCCGAAGCTTGACGAAGGATCCATCCGCATAACCGCGTGTATCTCTTACTCTGCAGTACAGCCAATTTTTCAAGCGTAAGATGTGCTTTGACAATTTAAGTATTGTGTACGGTGGTATGGGTGTAAAGACATGCTATAGTTGGCTATATACCCATGACAGTACAGTACCTTTAATATTACCCACACACTGATTCACGTGTGTCAAAGCGTAGGTGCTCAAAAGTGGCCGTACTGCAGAGTAAGAGATAACCGCGTGTACCTAGGTACTACTGCATAGTAGCCGTCAAAGCCGAGGCGCACTGTGTATAAACCAGTGTATTAAAGAAATAATTAAAATAATCAAATAGTAATCAAATAATTAATAATCAATTAATTTGATTTTGATTATCTAGTGTCTTAATTAGATTTTAATTATTTTATATAATATATATAATATATAGATATACTATAACTATTATAAATAAGTAGTATAAATTAACTTCGTAGTATTGCTAACATTTATAAGGTTTACTAATACTAGTAGGCTCTAGAACCCTCTAGAATAGTTAGGTAGTTAGATAAGAGACGACTTACCTAACGGAGAATACCTCTAATTTACTCTACTTAGTATAATCCTAGAGATATAATTAGCTAGTATCACGTAGTAATTAAAATAATCAAGTGGTAATTAAATAATTAATGATCAAATGATTTGATTTTGATTATTGAGCCTCAGTAATCAAAATCATATCATTTAATACACTAGTACTACGAACGCATCCACTGTGCTGCACCCACTAGTCCTTCACCTCAAATCCACCTCAATGTATATATTACTCACCGTCCCGTTTTTGTGTCTGATCCGATCGCCCACTGAATGATTGGAGAGAATGGCTTGAACCGACCGCGGCCCTAGAAAGTTTGGTTCTCTCTCCAGAAAGAACCCCCATCATTCTCCGAATATCAACACCACTATCAAGAGGGCGTCAAGAAGGCATTTCAACCACAACACTCATTACGGCTGCTCACGATGAAAAGTCTTAGTGTTGCTGAAGCACGAGCTTCGTACAAAGAAGCAACTCTCAATGGGCAAAAATACTCGTACATACTCTCGGAGCCCAAGGACCGGAAACCAATCGATACGATATTTCTTCTTCACGGCTTTCCGGACATCTCATATGGTTGGCGGAATCAGATCCCGTTCCTGACCTCTCTTGGACTGCGAGTTGTAGTCCCTGATATGATGGGTTATGGTGGAAGTGCAGCACCAGCAGATCCAAAATTCATGACTTATAAGCGCGCCGCAGATGATGTTTCTGCTTTGGCGAAGGAAATAGGAGTCAGCAGAATTATCCTAGGAGGTCATGACTGGGGTGGACGGGTAGTTTACAGCGTCGCTCTGTTCTACCCAGATCTTGTCTCGGCCGTCTTTAGTGTCTGTACCCCGTACGAACCTCCTAGACCGGAATACTTCGATCTTGCAGATCTCCCCAACTTCAAATATCAAATCCAGTTCCGAGGACCAGAGATCGTGGAGAAGATTGTTGGGGAAGAGAAGATCAGAGAGTTCCTCAATGCTCTTTACGAAGGAAGAACCAAAAACAAGGAGGTTGGCTTCTATGTTGAGACTGGTGCTCTGTTTGAAAAGCTGCCAGATCTACAAGCAAACCCCCTCTTGACGAAAGAGGAAATGGACTTCTACGTTGAGAGGTTTTCTATCAATGGCATGCAAGGGCCTACCAATGTAAGTAGTTCCTGCACAAACTTCAAGTGAAATATCTAACATATCAAAAGTGGTATCGGACGGGCAAAATGAATTGGGAAGAGGAGAGGGCCCTAGGTATTGACTTTTCGACTTTCAAGTTCAAGATGCCATTCCTCTTCATTGGCGGGGCTCACGATCCGGCCCTACCACCATCAATGGCAGCTGGCATGGAAAAATATTTCAGAAGTCTCACGAAGGGAGAAGTCAATGCTGGTCATTGGGCATTGTGGGAGCAGCCTGACAAGGTGAACGAGTATATTAAGGAGTTTTTATTTGGCTCGCTTGGTGTTGCGAAGGCAAGCCTTTGAATGACTCCATGATGGTTGTGATAAGACGACTTGGTCTTCTGCTTCTTATGGCTGGGCAAATTCATAGCTCCAATCCTCTACCAAGCTCAAAACTTGAGTAGAGGCAATGTAGGTAAGAGTAGGTCTTAGCTAGTTCACAGGTTGTGAGAAGCTTCCAAAGTTATCTTTCTATTTAGTCGATTCAAGGCTGCGCATGTAAGCTGGAAGAGACGGGATCTAAGTACCAGCCGCACTGAACACCTTTCTTAGAATTTGTTACTCGTACTCTTTCGTGTTAGGCTCACAGAATCATGAACGTATATCGTGATATGCGCACCATCGGATCATTTTGTGGCTACTACTATCATAAAGGAGCACTACAGTAGCACCTAACTATGCTTGATCGAATGCAGAGTAATTCATCTCAGAGATCGAGTAAACTAATTGTACATAGGTAAAACTTCAGCCTCAAGGATTCAGATTCTCCAGCTATAGTGAGGCTAATGACATGTGAATGCTAGCGTGGCTCCAGAAGTTATTGTTTGGTTTATAAATTATGACGGCATTCGAAAGCGTTGACGGTTGTGTTGAGACAGCTTTCCTTCCCATAGTTCCAGTCATAGTATGGCTGTTCTGACATTGGCTGCCTGGTTCTTTTAGTAGAGCCAGAGGATGATGACCTGCTAGAGTTGGCAGAGTTGGTAGATTTGGGGATAGCTAGTTGTCTGTTAGAGATGAGGTAGGTGTCTGTGCAAAACTCCTGCTTGACCTCTAGGGGGATGTTGTCCCAGCTAGCAGCATTAGTAATGCCTTTATCCTTAAGTCTGTTGTGGTGATTGAGGGCCATGCTTAAGACAGCATTCTGCTAGGTGTGGGTTCTTGTCTGATCGTGGATCCTAGGCTGTGAATGGGTAGGTTGTCCTGTGGAAATCCCGATGCCATGGTGTTGGTTTGATCGCCCCCCCCCTAAGTGTGTTCCTCTGTGCCAAAGCAGTCTTAGCCTGTAACTTTGCTAAAGTCTGTATCTTAATCTGCCTGTCTAATTCTGCCATCTGCTTGTCCCATGCCTCTTGTGTATATACGTGGCCTATTCCTGGGGCTTAAAGGGAGGAGGAACTCGGATTTTAGAAGGAGGAGGGGCTAGCTGTGGCTGTTCCTATTAAAGAGGAAGATAGTGTTCTTTAGCTAGGCTTTGTAGGAGAGAGGTGACTTTAGAGGTCTAGGATAGTGGTTTATTAGAGTTGGTGATAGACTCCTTTATCTATATCTGCCATGTCAACTTCTGTGTAGGTTAGAGGAGTTGGCTTACTCTTTCTACCTCTAGTAGTAGCTAGAGTAGTGGTGTCTTTTAATGCTATGCTTTAGACTGAGGAACCTTTAGGTTGCTCTTAGGCTGTGATAAGGAAAACTTTAGGTTTGCTCTTGGGTTTGCTCTTAGGTTTGCTCTTGGGTTGTGATGAGGAAACTTTAGGTTTACTCTTGAGTTGTGATGAGGAACTTTAGGTTTCTCTTGATGATCCTAATGTATTTCTAACTACTATTAGAACACCTAATAGTACTAATTGTGTGTCGATTAGTCCCTTGTTAAAACAATAAGTGAGGTGTAGAAAAGCAGAAAAGGATGCAGGTGGAAGGAAGGAGCAGAGCTCGCTTTTATTCCAAGCTGCACCCCTGATTAGACACGTGACATTTACTCAGCACGGAGTTTACTTTTTCCGCGGCCCGGCCTGGTCTTCATTCTCGTCCGCAGGCAACAATGCTTACAACTTTTTTCTCATATCTTCCTGTCATGATCTATTTTCAGACCAACAGTTATACATCACGCGCTATTCAATCTTGCTGCTGCATTTGAGGTTCTGGATGAGCGCATGGAGACATTGAAAGTAGATATTAACCCAGCCAAACATCGCCGCAAAACACTGACAGTTCCATACAAAGATCTTCGGAGAGCGTTTAGATACCTCCAGTCACCATGGGCACCAGGGGTAGACCATCACTCAAGATTTCGTCAGAGGCACGACTAGAGCGTCGTCGTGCTCAATTGGCAGAATCGCAGCGGAAATGTAGAGCGAGGAAGCGGATAAGCAGCAAGAAGGGGAAGCAGGGCGCCAATGCAGCAACTGTATCGCTACCTTTGAAGGTAACCTCGTCGGAATGGGAGGACTCGAGTATGGACAACCAGGAGGCTCAAAAAGGAACACGCGTGGATTCGAAAATGGATCTACGCCCGTCGTTGGACACAGCTCGTGAAGGCGTCGCTGTGTCCGGTGTTGCACCGGCAAGTCTCTCTGATCTTAATAATAAAGTTCCCAAGGCTCATTTCCCAGACATGAAAACAGAGCAAGCATACTTCATTGGAAGCATCTTGAAGCATCAAACGTGGCCGTCGGACGTAGGTTGCTTGATAGATGCGCTCGAGGACACCAACACCGAGAGCCTGGGATTCGATTTCGACGACTACCTTGATACGGACACACATGCAGTCGAAAACGATGTGGAACTTTTTGACGAAAGTCAGGAGAGCCTTAGTCACTCCTACGAGGATGACTTCCCAGTCATTGATTACCCTACGCTATCAACACCCACGCTATCTCTGCCTTACGACAGTGCCATATTCTCGCCTACATGGCCCGTTTCTCGGTATGCGGACTTCACTCTATTCGACTTTGAATCTACGCCCGAAGGTCTGCATTCGACATGGGACACTCTCCAGTCAAATTGGATCGATACTCTACTCGACCCTGCCATGTTTGAGACCCAACCTTAGAATAGCATGAGCGATGATCACAGTTGTACAGCGATCTTATCCCGAGATTCAAACTACGACGCCACTATGACAGACTTGGTAGCCTGCTATCGGCAAGCCGAGGACGTATCTATGACCTTCGATAGATTTCCTTAGGCTGGCTCGCTGTCTTGGTCGGCAATTCAGTTCACGACTTGGCTACATGACGTGTGAATCGCTATGAAACTTCAATTTCTCAGCACTGTTAGGATCGACTTCTTTAATGAAGCAGAAAACGATTCGACCGCGGTCGCAATCCTGACCGACTCTCTAAAATAGGAAGAGGGAATATGGTTAAGTGGGGTATACTCGAGAGGAACAATTTGCGCAGACCCTTTTGCGAAGGCTCTGCTTCGGCTCTGAAGCACGTATGGGAGATTGTCACGATTATGGAGAGGCATCAAAATGACGTTCCATCAGCAATGATTGTAAATGTTTGAGGATTCGCAATGGGATGTCTGCAAAGGAATGGCCGTTTGGCCATATACTGGTAGTTATGGCAGGCCGTACTGTTAGATAAAAATGAATCTTACCTACCATCTCCCTCACCCGAACTCGGCCTGTTGCGCTCGCAGTGTTTCGGAGCTCGCCTAATGAGGACACCGGGAGGTGATACTTTATGTCAATGTCTTCGTGATAGCTCCATACAATCTACAGAGCGAGCGATTGTGATAAGACCGAAGCTTGATATGTATTCTTCCATTGCTTTGATGATTTCCCATGCGGGTGTGGGAGTCCTAGGAAAAGCTCAAACTACCTCTCTCGACCCAGTTTATTCATGGGACAATTCGATTGGTGCTTCATTACTTGTTGACAGCCGAGAAGATTAGTACCATATTCAGGCCTCCATCTACTCCGCTGATCCGTGTCAATTGCTGGTGAAAGTACTTCCACCACGCCACCATCAAAGCACGATATTCTGTTCAGGTATATATTTCTTGGAATTTCATGTGATTAACTCTCTCTTCGCTTGTGCTCTGGTCAGGAATATCCTATCTCTCTCGGTTAGGGTTGAGACGTGTGTAAGATGGGATCCCTTAGCACACCACCCTCAATTGAAAATCTCCACATTCTCGAAAGTTCATGGCACTCAGAAACAATCACTCAAGTCCGAATAGGCAAAGCAGTGCCACGTTTTGGATCTAGCGAGCTTTCTGCCATCTACAAGACCTCTCAGAACACTCCTGTCAAGATCACGAAAGCGGGCTGCGAATTCGATGAGCAAGCCTTTGAGCCCCACCGGCACCCGGATCGTGCGCTCCACCAATACTGCTCGCTACATTACGAGAAGTGGAAGCGAGAGTTACCGCAGAGTAAACATTTGTTCACTCTTGGAGGCTTTGGAGAGAATATCATTACCACGGGGACAATCAACGAGCGTAACGTCTGTATTGGCGATGTCATTGCTATCGGTAAGACTGTGAGAGTGCAAGTCACCATGCCACGAGCTCCATGTTTCAAGCTCAATCATCGTTTCCAAGTCAAAGATATGGCACGACGATCGCAGGAAGCGAAAATGACGGGGTGGTTCTATAGAGTTCTTGTGGAAGGAGAGATACAAGCCGGGGATAGGATGAGCTTGATTGAGAGAATCAATCCAGATTGGACGGTGGCGAGGGTCCAACACTTTTTGTATACCGAGATACGGAATTTTGAGATCATGGCTGAGTTAGTGGTGCTAGAAGGATTGGGAGAGGAGATCAAGGACGTTTTTGCAAATCGTTGCAAAAAGAATTTCGAGAGTCATGAGCATAGGTTGTGGGGGGATGAAAGTTGGGCCTTAAAGAGCTGGAGTGATTATCTCGTCACAGGTAAGAGGAAGGAGACACCTCATATCGTGCATCTAGTCCTTGAGAAGGTGGTAAAAGATGAAATCCCATTACCTGTGGAACCAGGAAGTCATGTCAGGATCAAGCTTCCGAAAGATCTGACGAGGGCGTATTCTATAATAGGGGGATCTTCTAATAGATTCGAACTTGGCGTTGGCTTGAGTCGTGAAGATACTCGCGGAGGCTCGTTGTATATTCACGATGGACTCAAAATCGGGGATATCATATCAGCGAGCAGAATCGTTACATCTTTTCCGCTAGTCGAGAATGCAGATCAGCATATCCTTATAGCAGGTGGCATCGGCATTACCGCTTTTTTGGCTACTGTGAAGCACCTAGAAGCGACGAAGGGGAGATACCATCTTCATTATCTGGTTCGAAAGACAGTTGATCGTGCTTTTCAACATCTTCTAAAGGGACTAGGAGATAATGTCACGATATGGGACAAGTCGGCAGGTAATCATTTTGATCCAACAACTATCCTTACTTCATTAACGGAGAATACGTATATATACACATGTGGTTCCGTCCGCCTCACAGATACCATCAAGTCCGCAGCAACTAGCCTCTCCATCGACCCCTCGCATCTTCGCTTCGAAGCCTTTGCTCCTCCTCCTGCAGAGAGCGATCCTTTCGAAGTCGAGATAGCAAGTTCCGGAGAAGAAATTGTCGTGGGTGCCAAAGACACATTATTAAATGTATTGAGGCAAGCAGGGTTCGCTGTCGATAGCAGTTGTGAGGTAGGTAATTGTGGAAGCTGTAAAGTGGGTGTTAGAAAAGGGAGAGTTGACGAAAGGGGAAGGGGGAATGGCTTGAGTGAGAGAGAAAGAGAGGGCAGTGATGGTGGATGCGGTGTGATGTTGGCATGTGTCGAGAGAGGTGTTGGAAAGATAGTTATTGATTTCTAAGGTAGTTGGCAGGTAAAGAACGACGTGTTAGATATGTCGATAGATAAAGATAACCCCAATATTCCTGGATAACAAATAAGCTCCTCCTCTGATCTCCTCCGCCCACATGTTCACATTTCCCTCGCCTCCCGTTGAACAAACAGCCTCTCGTATTTCCCTTCTCCGAAATTCCTCATGAATACCACATTTAGAGGCAACCTCACTTTTCGATCTCGATAAACCGGGATCCGCATGCCCCCTTGAGTACTGTCATTCTTTATTTCGACAAGAACTTTGATGTAGAGTGAGCCGCCAGGGATGAGCGTAGATCGAAACTTTCTTGCTGGTAGATTGTTAACAAGAAACGGAGTAAAATAGTTGGCATATACGTACGATTGGGGTCGTAAAGGAGAGGAATGTCATCGCGAGATATGTAGGAGAATCTATTCTCTGTGATGGTGTAGACTAGTTCCTGTTTACAGGGTGGCGGAGTATCTGACTCTGATGACATGACTTTGGTGGCTGACCATAATTGCATGTTGGCGTTTTGGTGTGTCTCTTCACTTACAATGAAGGAACTGGAGATCTGCTCCCGAATATGTTGTGAGATTTTATTTGAGTTGAGTTTACTCACATTATTGTTCATTATGATTCACCGAAAACAACTTCATTAGTGAACGAGTGAAGTTGCCAGATCACGACTCATTTACTGGCTACTGTACTAATCATAACCATGTGTCTGAATGACAGTTAGAAGATAACTAATCAGAATCCTTCTCAATCGGCAGATTTGATAAGTACTCTACTGATCTGAAAGTATTTCGAAACCGCGGCAATGTAAAGTATGCCGAACATTCTAGCCTTGAACTGCACACTTTACACTCTGGAAGGGTGAAATACCATTGTATATCTTCAAAATTGTTCTGACCGTTCCTTGGTATTTAATTGAGGAAATCCACGGAGATAAACATGTGGCAGTCATCTCATGTATGCGGAACAGTCTCAGGAGCGAAGAGTTTGCTGTTTGGGTAAGCATTCGCTCAGCCATAAAGTATGATTTGTCTTCAGGGGTACTATAGACAGGGCAAATGTCGAATTTGATGAACTGAATGTAGTAGACATAATTGTAGGCCTGGCCTTACCATAGGGCTTATGGACCTAACTTCCGATGACTATTCGCTTCGTACTGCCAAAATCTTCAAGCAAGCTAAGTACTTGAGTATGGGGCAGAGGTGAGAGTTGTCAAAGCCAGAGTCGTTTGCTTCACCTTAGTCTTACGTTTCCACCCTCGGTCGGCTTATAGTGCTCCTAGTCTACAGTGACTGCGGTCATTCGTTCCTCTGACTAGTTGTGATTCCGAGTACTCGGGACATTTATTTTCGCCGCGCAGTCATTTCCACGTACAATTTCTGATAGCTTCCTCTCTCAATTTTCCTTAATAAGACCACCTTCTTGGGTAATGTCAGGACTCGAGCAAAAGGTTGCGCGACAGCTTCCACTGGTACCATCCCTTCTGTGAAATTCCAATCCAAGTCTATTGTCGATTTCCCATTTTCGATATGCTCCCATCTGATGTTCGTAGCTAGGAACGGGTCAGCATATGTGATTAAACTTTCATGAATGGTGACCTACGATTCGCGAACACCTTTTTCTGGAGTTCGGAGGAGGATATGTAATAGAATTTGTTTTCAGGGATGTTATACACGACGTCGTTCGGTTCGAAAAACATTGTCGGGATCTGATTGGGTTGTGATGAAGATAGATCAGTCACCCTAAAGGAGAGATTGGTATTCAAGTGACGCGATATGGTTTGCTATTACGTGATGTGTTACCCAGGGAGACAGGTTTGACGAGTGCATACGGATCCGTGCCGAGAGGAACTTGTCCAGATACCATTGGAGTTCGTTTCCCTACTAAGTCTGGAAGAAGTGAATTTGGGCGGGGACTATCCCTTTCGTTTTCTGCTTATCGTTTCGATCCTGAACAATTCTGCTGGAGCTAGAGGTCTTTGGGAATATTCACCACATTCCCCGAACACTCCAGATCCACTTCTCCATTTTATATTCACGCATCACATCCTCGAGAAATTCATGTCCTTGAGGTTTAGTAACGACTTTGATTACCTATGAAGAAATTGAGAACGGAGGCAAGAAAGTGTGCCTACCATACTGTAACGTCTAGTAGTCTATTAAGGAGGGACTGTCTGACTAGGTGCGTTCACATCCATGAATATAACACGTACGCGATATGCGTAAAGGTGTGAAGGACTTCTCAGGGACCTAAGATACATCAAACCATGAGCATTGTTGATAATATTAACTAGAAAAGGGGCTTAACCACCTGGGCAGACCTCTCTAAGACTATGTTCCGTCTAAATATTTCACTCTACAAGTCTAGCACCATCATATAGTCCTCATCCCAGGAACAACTCTAGCAGAGACAAACTTGTGTCATGGAAAATATAACATCGCTATCGATGTGTAGTCATACTTCGCTGCCGAAGACATGAAACGCATTCTCGACAACTGTTTCATTGGAAGACGAAGGTCGAGTTCTGATCGACAAGAACATTTTTTTATCCTTCTGGTTTCTTTGACAAGAAACTATAGTCCCCAAATTCCATGAGAGATCCCCTGCTGATTTGAGACCGAACAGGAGTTTTTTTTGGTTCAACTATATTCGCCATGACTAGGTAGGTTTGTGGGTATCTCTCACTTTCTAGTCTAGTTCAAGAATCAGAAAGACGAGTCCCAGCTTCCGCAGACGAATCAATCCAGATGCCTTCGACTCTAGCACCTTTTCCACCATGGGTTTTGACCCACATCAAATGATCAACTGGAACATGAATTCTTCTGATTTCCTTTTGAGCCATTGTCTCCCCATTCATGATCGCATGCTCTGCCTGAGCTCCTCCGCCTAGCATCCCGACATCACACGTCTTAGGAGGAACTTCGATGTGGACGGTCATCAGTCCTCTCTTGACCTCGATATACTTAAAACGAGCGACTACAATCCAGAAAAGTCAGCTTAGATTGCTGAACAGAAGTTTTGAAAATGGAACGTACCGTCTTCCTCTTTGATGGCGAGAAGTTCGCTCTTGAGGATGGTGGTGAAAGTTCCATGGAGAGGGCTATAGATCAGCTCAACTGGTTCCTTGGGGTTTAAACGAAAATACATATTTGGTTAGTGTCTGGTGTGTTATTGGCGTTGGTGTTTAGGGCAGAAATGTGCTGTTCGCAGGAAAGGAGCGGGTGAAGCGGGTGCGGATTGATATACCATAACATGAACATTCACACAATCAGTAAAATACATTTAGATAGGCTATTGAGCTTTATTCAGTGCGGTTTCGTGAAGCCAACGCAATCGGTGAATATTTCAATTAGGGAGTTGCAGCTTCAACCTGTTCTCACATTTCAGTCAGGTGAGAAGTAGTTAGATGCATCTTCGATCAACGGGAGAGCGTTGACGAAGAGACTCCAAGAAATCCGCTATTGCACGCAGCGAATAGGGGACTAGGACTTGCGAAATAAGAGGTATTTGGGTAACACTAGGAAAGAATTTTTTTTTGCTAAATTCTGCTACATCAATCTCGGTCAGCTATTTAAGTACCCATTGAAGAAATTTACTAGATGAATGTTCAGTATTCCGACTTAATTTCTTTTTTTCAGTACTATATTAGTAAACCTAAGAAATCATGTCTAAGCTTCCCTTACGTCCTGCCGCCAGTGTTTCAATGTAAAAGTTGTCGAACAACCTCACTGCTTCGGATGTCGTGGAAATTACAACAGATCAAGTCCATTGTTCGATAGAGAATCATTCTCAACGCCTCTCAACCCACATCTCTTTCCAAAAGCCCAGAAAGTTCCTCTCGATCCAGATACCCTTCGGAAGCTTAACCTTTCTGACCATGACCTCGGTCTGTCCCCTACCTCCATCAAAAGCGAACATCGCATCGCTCGCAGCCTTAGGAGACCTCCTATCAAGTCCTCTCCTCCAATAGATCTCAATCTCTCGCTTCCATTTCGGGATATGCATAATCGTCCTTCTACCATCTATCAAAAGGGGCGGCATTCTTTCGTCAACTTCAAAAAAAGGCTCCTCCGAAGGTCTCAGAAGTGGCTGCGAGAGCTTCTTCTTGAGGACGTTCCTGGGCGCAGTATTGTTGTTAAGAGTTTGTGTCGTAGCGGATCTTGGGATGGACTTAGGGATTGTTGGCTCTGGAGACGGACTATCAGCGAGGAGAGTAGATCGGCGCCGGAAGTGGAAACTGGAGGTTTGGATATTGTAAACTAGCACCATGGAGTCTATGTTCCGGGACTGTTCCCGGCGTGATTTAGACGATGTGGCTAGAGGCGTATGGTTTGGTCGTGGAGGGACCAGCTTGTGGCGTTTCAAAAGACTGGCGTCGCGCGATATATTCACCGGATGTCCCCATGTTAGAGAGGTGTCTTGATCTGTGGGAGTTATTGACAGATCATTGACTACAACATCGATGTCTCTTCGCCCAAAGGGGGAGGAAAGCGCTTCTTGTCGTCCTTGCTCTGACCAAGCCGCTGAAGGCAGAGCTTTATGTGACAGAGACTGGTCATGATGTTGTAGTGGATGGTTGACATCGACCCTGAATGGGCCGTGTTCGAGAGAGAGAGACAGTGTCGGACTGGTAGACGTTCGTAACGGTGTTGAAGTTGATGGCCTCGGAGGATCTCTAGCTGGCGATTTCTCCGCAGAAATGAGTGGCTCAGTGGAATCCATAGGAGTCGATCTTGGAATTTTGTAGTGGCGAAGCCTTTACTCTACTGTGAAGGCAACCTTCAATGTATTTCAAGACAGAAACAACATTTCAACTTCCAATCACGAGAGATGATGTGTGATTCGACTGCAGATTGGTCTAACTGGTTAGTGTTTTCGAAAGGGTGAAGATCTTGAAATCGTCCGCGAAGGTCGCCCGTTGCCAGAAGCTTGTGAATACGACGACCTCCAATATAGCTCCCAATCCGAAAGTGAATGCTCAAAACTGAAGTGTGGCGCAGAAGTGCTTGTCTACTCCACACAAATGGCTCATAGTACAAGGAACCAAGTGAAGTTGAATATGCTTAACGTGGTCTTGCTAATCGAGCGACTGACTGAGATGGACTCGAGTAAGAGCCGTGAATTGTAGCTGACTTTGAACACGTAGCAGCGACAACTCCACATCCATGGACTTGAGTATGGCTGTATCATGTCTACCAGATACGTGGATCATTTTGTCTCCCCAAATGTGGAGTAAGTCTATACTATTCATACGACTTTGGTAAGTCGCCGGGTGTATTTCTCGTTACCACTACGCTAGTCTGCGTGAGAAATAAGTGTCTTTGATATTTTCGGCAGCTACAACATATACGTCCGCTCAAAATATCCGCAGCATCTGTTGGCGAACGATCTTACAGCAAGAGGCTCCAGCTGGAAACCATACTGATATGGATTGGGACTTTCATATTGAGGTCACGTGTGTTAGAACATACCTACTTACTAAGCAAGTATGTATCCATAGCCAGGTGCATTGAACGGACAGTCCAAGTAGCAACTAACAAATGATATTCACGCACAGGTATGTTCGGAGGGATCAACAGACGGCAATTCGACTATATAGAAATATCTCGGTTTACCTACATGTTAGCGCCACTTAATACCTTTTTCGCGATGGTCCCCAGCTCCAGATATTCAACCCGACTTTTGATCCTGATATCACTGGAAGCCCAGCATGAATCGTCTCTTCGTAACCTCGTCCATCTGGTCTCAGGTTCTCCCAAAAGATGGCATTTCCTTTGATCGGTTTAAAGGTTACTCCTGAGTCTTCTGCGTCGTATCTGCTTTCACCACTAGCTTCGTGGTCTTCTTTGCATTGCAAGAATTCGCACCATCTTCCTTTGGTCACATCTGGCATTCTGATCCTTGGAAACCTGGTCCCACCTCCTTCACAGTCTGCATCTACGTAGACCATGAAAGTGCTTACGCGATCTGCATCTCTGCTTGCGCCGCTCCAGTCAAAGTGATTTGAATAATGGCCTCCTGGACCGTATCGTTGTGTTCTGAGCCTTTCGATATGCAAATCGGGCCTCCATCCTTGGAAAGCCCTCGCGCGGTGTTCTACACATCGCACTGTATCGTCACGATCAATGAGCGCGACTTCTGAGAAACGAACATTCTTCTGTATGGTGGTTTCGGCGCCTGTCGAAACAGTCGAAGGCTCGAACTTATCTTCGCTTCAAAAATCCAGTGTCAGCCGCTTACTATTGTAAAGCCACATCTTAGGGTTGGGGGTGGTTCAAGAAAACGGATGCCAATCTCTTCCTATTTCTTGGATGCAGAAAATGTCGTGCGAGAAAGCTTGAGTCCAGGACAGAAGCCTTTTGACGTCCGGGGCCCCAGCACAGGGCTGAAAAGAAGCCTTTCTCCACACATACCTGATCTTGACGAGATGTTTTGATTCCCGTGGACTCAGAAAGCTTTCGATGTACACGATCAGTGGTTCATGTGAGAGAATGAAGGTGTTGTAGCTATGAGCTGGACACTCCACGTGCTCATCGGAGGCAACGAAGGAGCTGTTGAACGTCGTCAGTCGAGGATCTGAGGCCTGTCCGTGTCCATGGCCAGCAGAAGAGCCGAACAGCATGTGTTGAAGGGGCAGCCACACGAAAAGATAGAGAGGCGGCAGGACGGCGATGTATCCTAAATTGACCATGTTTTTGTGTCTTGGCAGCAGTTGGTGAAGTGCCGATTCTGCAGCGGACGTATCATGAAGTAACAACCGGGAGGTCTCCCAGTTTCATGTTTTCGCTTTGGATATAGCTGCCGCCCAGCCTACATATGTAGACGACTCGGAAGACCGCCACGTGACCTTTATCATGGGCATCCAACATTGAGCCCCTTAAAACGGTCCGGTCCGACTTTATTCCGCCCGCCTGGACTGCCACCACCTTCGCTCGGTAGACCATCTTGATATCAATCGTCTTGATATGCATCCTATCTCCAACGTCCGACAAATCTTCTTTCATACTTCCACCTCTATTTTGAAAATTACCAGGCAATCCAAGCTTCAATAAGAAGCCTGTATACTTCAAATGAGCTCCACGTTCCACAAATCCTTCCCAGTGGAAGTCGGTGCCAAGTCACAAATCCACACCACACGTCTGAAGGATTTCAGAAATGCTGCTTTCTTCTCCAGCCTTTGATACTCGTCTCTTCAGCCAAGCGTCGTTGACACCTCATGCATCGCGTTCCAGACAAGCCTCATCTGAACCTTCGAGCAAGTTGGAAGAGCGTTCGCAGCAATGCCAAGTGCTGGGCACGTGTCACAGTTCTCCTTTGCCCAGCAAAACGTCGAGTCGTAATGCTTGTCTTATACCCCATGTTGTATCGTGCGCTTGGACGGGGCCTTCAACGCGATCTTGGCTTTTGGGGCTCTGCACCTATCTAGGAAAATTCAATTCATGCCGGGCAAAATCTACGAAGTACTACCAGGGACGAGTAAGCGTTGTTTGGATATGGAACATGCCAATGGCACTCTAGATACGGGGACTTCATCTGAACTCAACACGACCCTCAGACCAGACACTGACGACTGGCTTCAAACACCAGCTATAAGTATAGTTGCCACACCACAAGTTTCTCCTCTTTTCCCCTCAGCTGCGCTCACATTCATTTCTCGACCCTAACCAAGAAGCAAGTCTTCCTTTCAGCCAAACGACTTAATTCTATAATCTCTACACTTGACTTGTCAAAGCCAGCTTTCTACTTTTATCATAACGAATCACCCCACAAAAGCATCACCTCAATCAATCAATAACGTCATCAAACAAAACAACTTCTCAAACACTACATACCGTCAACATGCAATACTCATACGCTCTTGTTGCCCTTTTCTCGGCAACTGCCGTCCTGGCCGCCCCTCTCCCTCTTAACATCAACCTTGGTGCTTACTCTCCAGCACTGGTAGTCGGTGATGGTGAAATATCATTCGGAGGTGGAGAAGAAGGAGCTGGAGGAGCAGAAGCTTTATTCAACACTCTCTCAGGTTCCAGCGCTTCTGGAGCCGGAGCAGCAGAGGGTCTCACTCGAGCCGAATCCGATCCCGGTACTCCAACAACTGCAACAATCGTCACTCCAACACCAATTTCCAACGGAGCTGGTATCGGTCGGGCTGTCGAGCCTCGTGAGCCAGAGCCTGAGGTTGGTGCTGCCCCTGTCGAAGCCCCCGTTGAGAAGCGTGATCTGGCTGGTTTCAATGCGGCGCTGAATTTTGCTACAGGCGCTTTAACTTCTGGTCCTGAAGTTCAGATGGGTACTGGCGAGGGAGGATCTGGTGTCGGTATAATTGTCAGCCCAGCGAAGGGTGCAGCAGCCGCCCCTGCTCCTGCTGCCGCCCCTGCCGCTGAAGCGCCCGCTGCTGCTGCTCCAGCTGCTGAATAGAGGATGCCATGAGATGATTAGATGATTGTTTAGATTCGCATCTGCTTTTTGTGCGATTTGATAATATAGATGGGACTGGAGTGGGGATATATTGGCTGATTGGACAGTTCTACGATCATGATTGTATGATTTCGCGTGCGTGTACCGCGTGCTTGACTTCAATATACACTCATGCTTGCTCTTCCAACTATTCGGTCATTCTCTTGCTCAATCCCTATTTGCCGCGTCTATCTATGAGTGATTGTTTACGTTGATCGATGGCCCTGAAGATCAGTGTTTTGAAACCCATATGCACTTCCTTGCGTACTTTAACATTTGATGTGCTAAGATCATCCCTTGACACGCATTCCTCGATTTCGTCCTGCTGGATACTACCGATGACCTTGACGGGATCAAAGTTCAGGTTCCTCAGATCCCACCACCCCCGACTTCACGAGCGAGTATCAAAGTATGCTTTGACAAAACTTGCGTAACGACAGGACAATCGTGATACAAGGACTATCACTCACACCAGGGTCGACCTACTACTAGAAGGATTTCGATCTTGAAGAATGGAGTGTATCATAATCTCACCTGAGCATTGATCGACGCGCGACAATCTCGCATCGTTGGAGATGTAGATCGTGGCCTAGATCGAGAAGGGTGAAACTGCAGATTACTGAGGAATGGAAATCGTAGAAGACAACCTAGTACATTGTCTCGCAATTTAAAGGATCAGCGATTGCAGTACTTTATGTCGCGTTCAATTGCAAAGTCCCATTCACGACATCGCGAACTTGGTTAGAACCCAAGCCAGTCCTCTCCGAAGACTAAGAGATGTTAGATTAAGGTGATCGAGAGGTTATGCAAACATCCAATACTCTCTCACACAATTGACAAGCAATAAAAAAACTTGCTAACTGAATAAAATGTAGAACGATGTCACCTCTATATCAAACTATGACATTAGAGCTTTATTGCACCCCCGGGAAGTTTCTTCTAAGGGGTATATTTAATAGTCTACTAATTCCCTTATAAAGTAAGATTATCGTGGTTATTACTAAGCACTAAGAATATTCTTTTACAACTTGTATTTAACATAACTTTAGGAAGTAGGGCCTTAGTAGCCTAAGGATATAGAGCTAACCCCCTAGGGTTAAGGCTCTTACTATAATTATTAGGAAAGAGTAAGATTCTTAGACAAATATACTTAAATTATAGAAATATACCGGGTCCTATAATTATTAGCGTTAAGTTACGATTTCTAGAATCGTAACTTAATACTAAGGCCCCTTATAAGTTTTTCTCGGAGGTTACGTCCTAATATAGCTAGGTTTTCGTAAATCAGCTGGAAAACTGTAACTTTCAGGGGGTGTAAGAAAGGCTCTATTGTGCCACACGAGAAAACGTACCGCGAGACGAAGGAGTAGAAGTGTTGAGGATGATTTATCTAGCATCCCCCGATACAACGGTTGAATTTCAACCTTCGTGTAACCATACGTCAGACTTCCGTGTCAGTATGACCCACAGCCTCAATCCCCCACTGTTTCTCGTCATCGCCGCCAATTGCCTCCTCTGGAGTCCGTTTATATTCCGAAACGGGCCTCTCCAAATACCTTTTCGCTGATAAGAGCGGCAGTTCGGTGTTTGAAACACCGTCTTTTCGTCGCTGCAATTCTATCCAATGTCGGTCAGACTCGCTTGGATTTACCTAAGTAGGAGACAAAGGGCCTTGAATTGGACCCGACAGATATGGAGGTATAGTGTAATAGTACTAATAGAATTACAATCAAGATCAGATAAAGCTCATACCCTATGATTGACTAATGTAGATCTGGAGTCTGAACCGAGTATCGGCAGTAGCTACTGTATCGAGATCTTAATTCCGGTGCGTGACAGCAGGCAAATAATATGTCCGACCCCCTAGAAAGAGCGAGAATTGCCGTGACTTAGATTGGCGGGGTGGGTAAAGGTTATCTCATAAATCAGACCCTTTGGCAGAATACAAGCTGGAACGTGCGGGCCGTAATCATGACCGTAAGCGTGTGCACGGCTAAAAAGTACGTAATCCGATGTAACCGACCTATAATTCCCAGCTTCTTTCTTCTAAAGGGTCTGAGAAGATTTAGTCGCAAAATCAAGATTTTAGCGTAGATTTAAGTACTTTACGAAAATTTAATCGCTCGTATATAACTCTATAACACGATTCACATATCGGGCGTACGTAGAGATTATAGATAATCCCGATTTCTACTAGTATAATAATTTTCGTCGTATTATCCCTTTATCTTTGTCTTAAACTATACGGTCTAAGGAAAAAA